>JABUQX010012440.1:0-2500 GCA_015478945.1 Trachelipus rathkii
AAGACAACGATTGCTTTATACTTAGCTGGGCATCCTCCAACCCAAAAAAGTTGGATTCAAGAACAGTTATAAAGCAACCGAGATCTCTATATATATATATATATATATATATATAAAACTATATATACTATATATATATATATATATATATATATATATATATATATATATATATATATATATATATATAAAGCAACCGAGTTACTATATATATATATATATATATATATATATATATTAGTGATTGGAGATCCAGAGTTTAAGTTACCAATTTTACGAAATCAAATCTGGGTTGTGGCAACATCTTCCTGGCTTACGCATCTTCTGGAACACACCGAACACGGAAGCTGTATGTTTACATGCGCTGTCAATTAACGAATTTATACATCCAATAAGTGTCTGTTTTGACGGTAAGAAATTTATTAATGTGTAATTAATTAATAATCTTGTTACAGACGGTGGCGTTATAATTATTCACGTTTTTTTATGTTCTTTTTTAGTGCTTATTGGTTGACTTAGGCCTCCAAAGTGGGCAGTGAATTGTGCATAATATTCATGCATTTTTATTTATTATAGTTTATATTAATGACTATTTATTATTGCATTTATTCATATTAAAGCTGGTAAGGATGAACAGCTTTCACAAAAGCTCGGCCGCAGGCTACTCTGTTATACGACCAAATTTTTATCTGTTCAGGCAAACCCCTCTTCCTCGTCATTATATAGGCCAGTGGTTTTCAAACTGGGTGGCGTCTTGAAATACCAGGGGGTACGCGACAAGCGTGAAAAATAGTCTTAAATGTTATATATATACATGGGCGTCGCCAGCTTCCAAGCTAGGGGAGCAGCTTAAAATTTTATAGAGCTTATATATATATATATATATATATATATATATATATATATATATATATATATATATATATATATATATATATATATATATATATATATATATATATATATATATATATATATATATATATATATATATATAAGAAGACATAAAACTAGAAACATTTGTATGGATAATTAAATGATTAATATTTAAAAAAATTATTTTATTAAAACAATAGAATATCAAATACAATATGCAATGATGGAAAATTCACAATATAGAGCAGTTGCAAAATTGATATTATTAAAAAAGTAATTTCCTTGGGTTCAAGGCAAATTTATCAACTACTGTTTGAATAAAATAATCATAATTGTCAAACACAAATTTTCTGTTTAATAATATATATATATAATATATATATATATATATATATATATATATATATATATATATATATATATATATATATATATATATATATATATATATATATATATATATATATTTTTTTTTATATATATATATATATAATATATTTCTGTACACTCATCATAGCCAGTCCGTTTAACCTGTCGTCTTCCATAGTACTTCGTAGCCAAGTCTTGATCCTTCGCAGAGTACTGAAAGAGCGCTCTACTGTACTGGTGGTGCATGGCTGGGCGAGTAGTATCATCAAAGCCTTTTTCGTCGACGGAAAGAAAGGTTCAGTCTCTTTTAAGACTTGGGAGACAACAAGATCTTTTAGTTCTTCACTACTCAGTTTCTTGTCCTTCCAAATTTTGTACCAAAGTTCTAGCTCTTCTTCTATGCCTTCTAAGTGGTAAAAACTATAAAATGAAGCTGTCTTTTTCTTTAACTCATCGATTGTTATGAGTAGCATGTGGAAAGGATGTAGATATGTCAATGCATAAGCAGGTGTATTTTCAGTAGAAAACCGTAATTCCAAAGAAGAGGTTATAGAATCCAGATACGGAATTATTAAGGATCTTCTCCAGAACTCCGTGGGATTTGTTGCTGGATGGTTGTTGCGGTGCTGCTGCCTACCAACAATCCGTGGTATATTCAGATCAAGTACCAGTTGCTCGGCGATTTGATTAGCTTCTTTTAACACTTCATCGGTGATTTTTTCTTCATCTTTCCGATGGCTCCTAACCATTTCCACAATGTGTTGAATGTGCTGCGAGGTTTTGACGATATCCAAGGTCTTGGATTGGAGAGCATTTACAACTGGCTCTAACATCGCAGAGTACTTTGCGATCAATATCATAGCCATGATGAATGACGACTTACATGCCGCTGAATGTAACTGAAAAGCGCTTTTTCTTGTGGTGGTATTTCCTTCAATGGAAAGGATTTCTAATGCTTGCATCATTCGTACAAAGTGCTCCTTAAACACTCTGATGCACTTGTGTTGTTCAAACCATCTGGTCTGGCATAGGCTTGGGATGTTAGCATTTTTATTATTTTGATGGAGACGAGAAGGCGAAGATTGCATCATGGATGTAATGTATGTGGAGGACACGATCACGCCAGTTGTCTTCATAACACTGATTGGCTGTTAGGAGCCTTCGATATTAGCCACAACATGATTGGTCTATGCGTCTGGCACTTGCAAGGACTTGTTAAGGAACGAATTGGCGAACTTCTTATTTTTCCAAAAAA
>JABUQX010012440.1:7500-15000 GCA_015478945.1 Trachelipus rathkii
GATTGTGGCTTAAACTCGAAATATATATATATATATATATATATATATATATATATAAATATATATATATATATATATATATATATATATATATATATATATATATATATATATATATATATATATATATATATATATATATATATATATATCAAACATCCGCACACACACACACACTTTCACTTTTTTAGGGATTCACTATGACACTACACACATTCACTATGACACTTACATTTAGCCATAGACACTTACATTTACACTTATACACACACACACACACACACACACACTCACACACAGATTTACTTACACTCACACACAGATTTACTTACACTCACGCAGATTTACTTACACTCACACAGATTTACTTACACTCACGCAGATTTACTTACACTCACACAGATTTACTTACACTCACACACAGATTTACTTACATTTACACTTACACACACACACACAGATTTACACTCACACACAGATTTAACACACGCAGATTTACTTACACACATATAACGTATAATTTATTAAAACATTTTATGTTTTAATTAAACACGTACATTTATATTACTCATTCAAATATAACTAAAATTATTTCAAAGTTTCTTAAAACTTCTATAATAAATCAATCATTATCTTTGAACAAAGAAATTATTATTAACTGTTAATACTTTTTGTTTATAAATTTTATAACTATCAAGTTTTAAAATAACTTTTACTAAAATTTTATGAAATTTTATTAAAAACATATATTTTACGTACCTTAAAGCAATAAATCAGTAAATCAGTAAGGTCAGCCCCTAGCACCCCTCTACACCAAGCTATGCCCCGTTATGTTCTATTGACTTACTGCTTTACATCATCTTTAGCCATGTAATAAGTATAAAAATAACAAAATAAGTTCTTCTCTGCTAACATAACATGTATTTTATTAAAATCTTTCTAAGTTCTTATTTAAAAATAACAATTATTCACTTACATTTATATTATTCGCTCGATGTTAACTAAAAATATTTCAAAGTTTTTTAAATAATTCGGATTTTCTTTATTATTATTATTATTATTATTATCTATGTACATTGACAATCCATCACGAGAAAACACAACAACCCGCACTCCTTACAGATACGAAACTGACCTCTCTCTGTAAAATGTGTTGAAATAACTACTTTAGGCCTAAAATTAGGATAATCCTTTTTGTATCCCGGGGCGATTTAGACCTAATTCCAGGTCAAAATATATTTCAAACTGACCTTTTTCTGTAAAATGTGGTGCAATAACTACGTTAGGCCTAAATTTAGGCTTAAATTTAGGATAAGCCTTTTTGTATCCCAGGCTGATTTAAGCCTAATACCAGATCAAAAGGTAATTCCAGTATAGACAAGAATCGAGAATCAATGTTATTATTATTTTATAAATATATTTCAAACTGAAACATGCTGGATCGGTAAGATCCTTTAAGCGGGTAAGAAGGAAATGTTTACCTTTCTTGTGAGTGGACGGAGTAATCCTTATCTCTATATGACCTCGTATGTGATTGGTCGAGAATTATTTTATCGCTTTTTGGTTTTACGTATGTAAAAACATGTTTTTTCATATCCTGAACCTGGGGCTCGTTTATTTAAACTCTTAACATACATGTAAATATTTATTTAAGAAAGTAAAAATAAGGATAATAAAAACTTTACTATATAATTAGAAATTTAATAATCATTATCTTACAGTAATTTATATATATATATATATATATATATATATATATATATATATATATATATATATATATATATATATATATATATATATATATATATATATATATATATATATATATATATATATATATATATATATATATATATATATAAGATATATATATATATATATAAGCCAAAATTAAATATATACAAGAGTGTTAAATATATTTACAATGATTTTATATATAAGGTTCACATTAAATATAATACAGGAATATTATTATATATAACACTTCCACATACATTTTACACATAATGTTTATGATTATTTTATATTAAAATTCTCTAAATCTTTGCAAATATGCCAATCATTTATATCATTATCGATGATATAGTTTCGTGTCTCATTAATACATTCAGTTAACACATACGTAAAAAGTTCCCGCTCAGATATCATAGTATATTTACATTCGGGGTCACCTGCATAAATACTTTCTTGCCATTGTTTTCTAAGTAGATAAATGAATTTCTGTACGTCTATAGAACTTAGGAAGCGATCGATGATGTGCGTAGGATCATCAATCAGGGTTTTCTTAAATGCGTAGTATTCTTGGTATAACATGTAATGAATTACGGTTACGTAATTAGATAACACAAATGTCTTCTTCATCTGTATTAACATTCGCTTACGTACCTCTAACATATATTTCATCTGCGCTAGGCCTGAAATGTAGAATCCAAATGATGTAGGTTCAAATACTGCTGTTTCATTATTTCTCTCCCATAATCTAACTTCCAAACTGATTATGTTTTGATGTTTATAAAATGCTAGAGTAAGTTGTTTATCGCTGGTTTCTTCGCACAGGCTAATAACTGTTTCGGTCCAGTTTAAAGCTGCGCTTGGTTTAAAGTATTCTGTAAGCCACTCTTCAGTGTGATTACATATACAAAGTAATTCATCTGGACTCACGAAAATACGCTTGGTATTATAACAGGGTGATTGGGTAGCACACTTGAAAAATTCAAATCCATCGGGTTTTCTTTTATATAAGAATGAAACCCTACTTCCGGGGATCTTGATTTCCCACTGGATAATGTCTTGTATTGAGGTATACTTGTTAAGGTGATTCATGATATACACTTAGTGAAAATAGAACACTTTTATTACAAACCAGAGAGCTTGTGCACCGCTTAACAGCTAAAATGACTATGATTTTAAAATGAGTTTGGGTCTAAAACACGCATCCTCAAATATAATTTTCATCCAATCACAGGTAAGGTTCAGGATATGAAAAAACATGTTTTTACATACGTAAAACCAAAAAAGCGATAAAATAATTCTCGACCAATCACATACGAGGTCATATAGAGATAAGGATTACTCCGTCCACTCACAAGAAAGGTAAACATTTCCTTCTTACCTGCTTAAAGGATCTTACCGATCCAGCATGTTTCAGTTTGAAATATATTTATAAAAATAATAATAACATTGATTCTCGATTCTTGTCTATACTGGAATTACCTTTTGACCTGGTATTAGGCTTAAATCAGCCTGGGATACAAAAAGGCTTATCCTAAATTTAAGCCTAAATTTAGGCCTAACGTAGTTATTGCACCACATTTTACAGAAAAAGGTCAGTTTGAAATATATTTTGACCTGGAATTAGGTCTAAATCGCCCCGGGATACAAAAAGGATTATCCTAATTTTAGGCCTAAAGTAGTTATTTCAACACATTTTACAGAGAGAGGTCAGTTTCGTATCTGTAAGGAGTGCGGGTTGTTGTGTTTTCTCGTGATGGATTGTCAATGTACATAGATAATAATAATAATAATAATAATAATAATAAAGAAAATCCGAATTATTTAAAAAACTTTGAAATATTTTTAGTTAACATCGAGCGAATAATATAAATGTAAGTGAATAATTGTTATTTTTAAATAAGAACTTAGAAAGATTTTAATAAAATACATGTTATGTTAGCAGAGAAGAGCTTATTTTGTTATTTTTATACTTATTACATGGCTAAAGATGATGTAAAGCAGTAAGTCAATAGAACAAAACGGGGCATAGCTTGGTGTAGAGGGGTGCTAGGGGCTGACCTTACTGATTTACTGATTTATTGCTTTAAGGTACGTAAAATATATGTTTTTAATAAAATTTCATAAAATTTTAGTAAAAGTTATTTTAAAACTTGATAGTTATAAAATTTATAAACAAAAAGTATTAACAGTTAATAATAATTTCTTTGTTCAAAGATAATGATTGATTTATTATAGAAGTTTTAAGAAACTTTGAAATAATTTTAGTTATATTTGAATGAGTAATATAAATGTTCGTGTTTAATTAAAACATAAAATGTTTTAATAAATTATACGTTATATGTGTAAGTAAATCTGCGTGTGTAAGTAAATCTGTGTGTGAGTGTAAGTATGTGTGTGTGTGTGTGTGTGTGTGTGTGTGTGTGTGTGTGTGTGTGTGTGTATAAGTGTAAATGTAAGTGTCTATGGGTAAATGTAAGTGTCATAGTGAATGTGTGTATAAGTGTCATGGTGAATGTGTGTATAAGTGTAAGTGTGTGTGTGTGTGTGTGTGTGTGTGTGTGTGTGTGTGTGTGTGTGTGTGTGTGTGTGTGTGTGTGTGTATAAGTGTCATAGTGAATGTGTGTATAAGTGTCATAGTGAATGTGTGTTCTAAATAATAATAACAATAGGCATGAAGTAAATAACACTAAGTATAATAATAAAAATAAAAATAAAATAATAAAAATAATAAAAATAATAATAAAAATAATAAAAATAAATAAAAATAATAATAAAATAAATAAAAACATAATGTTAATAAATATATGAGTTAAAGCAGTAAAGCAGAAAGTTAAAACAGTAAAGCAGAAAGTTAAAGCAGTAAAGCAGAAAGTTAAAGCAGTAAAGCAGAAAGTTAAAGCAGTAAAGCAGAAAGTTAAAGCAGTAAAGCAGTAAAACAAAAGCATACTAATCCCTTAGGTGTTAGGTAACACCTCTATTGATTTACTGATTTACTGCTTTAAGGTATGTAATGTATGTGAGTTAAAGCAGTAAAGCAGTGAGTTAAAGCAGTAAAGCAGAAAGTTAAAGCAGTAAAGCAGTAAAACAAAAGCATACTAATCCCTTAGGTGTTAGGTAACACCTCTATTGATTTACTGATTTACTGCTTTAAGGTATGTAATTTTAATAAATATGTGAGTTAAAGCAGTAAAACATATGAGTTAAAGCAGTAAAACATGAGTTAAAGCAGTAAAGCAGTAAAACAAAAGCATACTAATCCCCCTAGGTGTTAGGTAACACCTCTATTGTTTTACTGATTTACTGCTTTAAGGTATGTAATGTTAATGTTTTTAGTAAAATTTCGTACAATTGTAGTAAAATAAAATGATTATATATCAGACACTCTGGATTTTTTCTTCTTACATACAATTTTTAAAAATTTATAAATTAAAAAGTATTAAGTAAAAAGTATTAAGTAAAAATAATGTTAATAAATATATGTGTTAAATAATAGGTCTGTAATGAGTTACAGTTTTAGGTTCGCGAAAATGTTTTTAATAAAAATGTTTAAGTATGAAATAAAAATGAATGACTCATAGTATATTTGAAAAGAAATTCTTTGAAATGTTTAAGTATGAAATAAAAATGAATGACTCATAGTATATATATTTCATTCGGGCGGGAATATTGCGCCTGCGGGCGCACGCGGCGGGCGGGTACGCGGGGATATGGCGCCTGCGGGCGCACGCGGCGGCGGTTACGCGGAAATATTGCGCCTGCGGGCGCACGCGGCGGGCGCGGCGGGTCGCACCTGCGGGTGCGGGTTCGTGGGACTTCACGCGGAGAGATCATGCTGCGTCCTGGTGATCAGCTTATAACATAGGGTAGACATTAATATTAACTCTGTTCTTTGATGTAGGGTAGAGATGAGCCATCAAAGGTGATTTCATCAAAGATGAATCATCAATATAGATGGTATCAAAGATGACGTCATCAAAGATGAACCTTCAAAGTTGAGGCATCAATGCTGAGGCATTTATGATGGAGCATCAAAGTTGAGGCATCAATGCTGAGGCATTTATGATGGAGCATCAAAGTTGAGGCATCAAAGTTGAGGCATCAAAATATCAAGTGTGTGAGTGTAAACGTAAGTGTATCTGTGTGTGGGTGTGAGTGTAAGTGTATATGGTTTAATGTAAGTGTCTATGGAGAGTGTAAGTGCTTATAAGTGTCATAGTGTGTATAAGTGTCATAGTGAATGTGTGTATAAGTGTTATAGTGTATGTGTGTATGTGTGTATTATAAGTAATATATATATATATATATATATATATATATATATATATATATATATATATATATATATATATATATATATATATATATATATATATATATATATATAGGCTATAAGTGATAGAAAAAGACTAACTCATAGTAGGAAGCATCCTAGCAACTTGTAATATACACCAATCGAATCCTCATACCTTATAACCTAGGGGTAGACACCCATATTAGGGCTATTCGGGGCTCAGGGGAGGCTAGAAAAGGCTTGAAAAAAGTGGCACTCAGTTGGCACTATGTGGCACTCACTTGGCACTATGTGGCACTCACTTGGCACTCATTGGCACTCACTTGGCACTCACCTGGCACTCATCTAATACTCATAGAACACTAATAGAACATCACTAGATACTTCTTACGGTGATTGGGAACCATCAAAGTTGAGCCATCAAAGTTGGGGCATCAATAATGCTGAGGCATCAAAATTGTACCGTAGAATACAAAAGGTTGGGCGAAAAATTAGGGCTGCCGAAAAATTAGGGATGGCCTAAAATTAGGGTGGGCCAAAATTGACCCATGGAAGACCAAAGGGTTGGTCGTGTGTTTGTACGTGTGAATAAGTGTAAATGTAAGTGCAAGTATCTATGGGTGAGTGTAAGTGTCATAGTGAATGTGTGTATAAGTGTGTGTGTGTAGGTGTTCAAGTTAGGATAGATCCATACATACGTTCAAGTTAGGAACGAAATATGTGACGGGTGGGCCACGAGTGGGCAAAAAATTGGCGTGGGCCAAAAATGACCCATGGTATATGGCAAGGTCAAGGCCTAAATATCATGGTCAAACAAGGTTAAGACATCAAAAAGGGCTAAGCCCCTAAAGGAAGGACAATAAATTACCGTGGGTCAAAATTGACCCATGAAGGACAAAAAATTACCGTGGGTCAAAATTGACCCATGGTATCTGTCAAGCTTTGGAGCAAAGGGGAAGGACAAAAAAGGTTAAGACATCAAAAAATAGGGCTAAGCCCCTAAATGAAGATCAAAAATTACCGTGGGCAAAAATTGACCCATGGTCGAAAAATTAGGGGGCGTAAAATAGGGGGGCAATACGTACAACGGTTGCTTACGCAACCGTTTGGCGCAACCCTTCTTCGAAGGGTTGCAAAAATTAGGGTTGCCAAAAAATTAGGGTTGCCAAAAAAATTAGGGGTGCCAAAAAATACCGTGGGCCAAAAATGACCCATGGAAGACCAAAGGGTTGGTCGAAAAGGTCAAAGGCCCAAAAGATAAAAGGCCCAAAAGGTCAAGGTCAGGTAAAAATTCGAGCTCAAAAAAGGTCGCGGTCAGAAAAGGTCAAAAAAGGTCGTGGTCATTTGCGTCCGGAATGGGGGCCCTACTACTTTGGATTACTGGAATTGATCTTTTGGAAATAGTTCAGTGTTTGGAAAATTAAAAAGTTACGAAAGTTTTCATCGCTCGGATTGGAGGTGATCGAAGGAAG
>JABUQX010012441.1:0-20000 GCA_015478945.1 Trachelipus rathkii
GCGCATGTCAACAGATGGCACATAACAAAAAGTTAAATATCTACAGTAGAATTTAATCATAACAAATATTCACCTCTTTAATACCAGCTTTCTATTTTTTAACCTGATAACCAGCGTAGCGGTGCCTCACACGCCCCCCTCTCCCTGCCAAAATGCAATTACTTTAAAAAGGCTAGTAAACTGGCAAAGCACAGATGCGACAGAACATCATCATCACCATGCTTCGATTAATCTTAAACACGCGCAAATCATTTAATTATGATGAAATTCGATTCTTCTTATTCTTTCCCTAATTTGATATACGAATGAATCGTACGTCCAACATTTAATTGGCTAAGAAATAAAAAATGCTCGCTGACTACATAAAATATAGATTCAAGGGTATATGAATTATATAATGTAAATCTTTAGACTTTGTAATATAAAGACTAGTCCTGCTCCTTTCGCCCGCTTATTAGCTGAGATGTACACTATTCTTACGCACTAAAACTATCGGCAATCTAAAGATTACCATCAATACCTTGTATATGATCAATATAAAATTCAGCAATAATTACATATAAAATAATGGCCTAGATAAGAATACAGATTATAAAACAAATAACTAGACATTAATATTCCAAATTGACCGAACCGAATAAACCATCAACTACATGTAAGCAATCCAATAGCCCCATTTATTGTTATTGCTTCTATAAACTTAGAAAACGAAAGATAATAAAAAGTTTATTTTTCAGAATCAAATACTCAAGAATACAGATAGCCACAGAAGCCCTCAATAAGATAATAATAACTCTACCTGCGCCTAATCTATTGCCTTATTGTTTACTCATTCCTATTAGTTAAATATAATTATAATTATACTTTTATATGATATAATATATATATACTAATACTTATATTAATAATATATATCATAATATAATATATAATATAGTATATCATATAAGTATAATATATATAGAATATACTAGTACTAACATATTACTAATAATATATTAGTAATAATAATAATAGATATATATAAAGAAAACAATTTACTAAACCACCTTATGCGACACCTTAAACAGGCAAATCAACATATTAAAAAATTAAACACGTAGTACGATTCGGGAACTAAGCCTACCAATGAATAACTCTCTCAGAACTACAATGCCCCGAAATGCTAAAGCATTCTGACCTTATGGCGGGAAGACCCAGAGACATGCTAACTTTAGTAACTCGCACAACCCCTAAACTACTGCCCATGTTTATAATTATTTAATCATTTGGCATTATCCTCAAGCTTTAAAGCTATCCTAAGTGGCCTTATAAAAAATTGTTATCTTTAATGTATAATATATATATAATCATAATAATATATATATCATTATTATATATATACTAATTATATATACTTATATATATTATTATATACTACTATATATATAATATAATACATATATATATATATATATATATATAATAAGTATATAATAGATATATAAAATATATATATTATATTATTATACATTATATAATACTATATATAATAATAATATAGATACTATATATATATAATATAATATATACACACTACTATAATATATATATATATATAGAATATATATATAATATATATATATAACTACATAGTCTATTCATATATATATATATAATACTCATGAATATATATATATATGCTTTATCATATATATGATATATACTTATATATACTATATAATATATATGTTTTATAATATATATATTATATAATAAATATATATAATATATACTATATAATATCATATATAATATATATATATATATATACTATATATAATATAGCTATATACTATATATATATATATATATATATATAATATAATATATATAATATATATAATAACATATGATATACTGAATTTAAAGAGGGTTGCCATAGCGGTTAGAATATTGAAGCTGGCGCACTACAAGATATAGCGATAGTTGAAGCTAATGTTACACCTGAGAAAATAAAGCAATAAATTATCAGATACTGGAGAAGGCAAAGCTAGCCCAGCAATATTTTAGTGCATGTCGTTCACACATTGCCCTAGAGCCCGAGTATGCGCCCTAACAATCCCAGCGAGTAATTAAGTTGAATTACATCTTAAAATTATATTGTAAAGCGATACGTACGGATAAATCGGAACGATAATTATTCAAGAATTCTATGATGCTCAGATGCCATCAGCATTTAGCGGAACTCGCATACAAAAGTGTCAAAAAGACGCATATGTAATTTTATGGTTGAAAAAAAAAAAAAAAAAAACAGAAACTTGTGGAAGCTTACAAAACTCAAAACCCATATATCATACTTTTAATACAAATGTTACAAATAACTCTTTACAATATCAGTTAATATCTGCTAAAAGTAAATTGATTCTTAAAATATTGTGATACCATATCCACTGCTTAACTGTAACCTAACTATAACCTTAACACTTAACCCTAACTTAACTTAACCTAAATTTACTTAAACTAAAATAATATTTCTAATCTCGCCCAAACGAGCTCAAAAATTAGTAGAACACTTACAAAAATGTAAAGCTTATCTAGTCCAAATGAGCAACTTTGTACGCGCGACCAAAATACAAAATAGGGCGATATCATCCCTACATAAGCACCCATAATTCCAAATATTCATATTTTATTACCTTGACCATAGGACATCACTATATATTTGCGTTTTTTTATAATAAATATTAAAATTTTAAACCATTTAATAAAAAATCGCTCTGAAACACGCTTCAAAAAAATCAATAGCTATTTCCTATTAGTGCAAATTGAATTACATCAATAAAAAATTAATAATTATTAAAACATTTTTTTTATAAAAAAAAATTTACATTAAAAATAAATATTAAAAATAATTCAGATATTGTAACAACCTTTAAATAATACCCTGCCTAAGACCACAGACTCTCCATTAATAGTTTCCTTTCTCAACTAGCGCGCAAACAATTCCAGTAGATTACTTCTACTAATGCACTTTAATTGATTTTGACTGGCGAAAAAGCATGGGGCCACGCAGTCACCGAAAATCATTTTCTGGCATCTCGTTAATTCTCACGAATCTCCCAAATCTGCTACTATTTCATTTGAAAAATTTGAAATATTATTGAAAAAAACGCTACTACCGTGTTACATTGACCAGTTTATAGCGCAACACAACAGCAATATATACACGAAAAATCATAGCCAATTGCATTACGTGTATAGCGCCGAACATGACACACAAACACACACAGCCACACACACGACACGACAACCACACCACACATACATACCACCATATCTAACCAAAAATAATATATATAATAATATACATATATATAAATATAAATATATTATATATATAATATAATATAATAATATAATATATCTTGTAATATACTATAATATAATATATATAATAATATACTCATATATATATATATAATATATATACTATTAATATACATATATAACTAGTATATAGAATACTATAATATATTTACACTAGATAGTTTTTTCTTACCGATTAATTATAATTAATGCTTAAGACTATAGTCTTAGTGTTCCGCTCCGGCGCTTATTGACATTCCTTCGTATATTGAAAGAACAACATTTTAGGAGAAAGAGAGCAAGAAAATATTTACACCGATATATTAAAATTTTTTTTTTGCCGATATGATGCTAGCCCTACGAACTAATAGTAGAAATTTATTTAATAATAGTGAAATTTATTATTATTATATATTATTAGTATTATTATATTATATTATTACGATATTATTATACATATTATTCATTATTATATTTATTATTATATATTATTATTATTTATTATTAATATTTTTATTATTATTAATATATTCATTATTATATATTATTGATTATTATTATTATTTTATATTGATTATATGATTATTATTAATTTATAATATATATATTAATTATTATTATATTATATTATATTATTATTTATATTATTATATTCATTTTATTAATTTATCTATTATTATTAACTTCATATAATTATACAACTATTAATTCATTAACTCCAATATCTACGTTAATTATTATTATTATATAAAAAAGATAAAAAAAGAAAACATCAATGTACTATTATTATTGAGATTAAATGTAAAATCTACTATTATTTAGAAAAAATATTATTATTATTAATAATTATATATAATATTATTATTACACTTAATTATTTTGTGTTATAATATCTAATAGTCATTGATTATTATATAAAATATTAATTTAATCATTATTAACATTATTATTATTATATAAATATTATATATACTTCTTTTTTTAATGTATACATATTTAATTTAATTATAAATTAATTTATTACTTATATTATTATTATGATTATTATTATTAATTAATATATATTAACTATTAATTAATTCATATATCTACTAAATTAATATCATTATCTATTCATTATTATTATTATATGCCAATTCTGATATTTTTTTCATAAGCACTATGAAATAATTAACAATCCCTAAAACTCATTCGTATGATTATATTATAACTATCTATATACTAATATATTATTCAATTATATATTAATATAACTTATCTATTATTAGTATTAATTATTATCTACATATATTTATTATATATCAAATGTTCATTATATAACTTAATTAATTACTATATTATGATATCATTAATTATATATTATTATATATAAAATATTTAATCAGCTCAAAACCCATCCGACTGCCCACTATTGTCACTTTCTAATCAATAAGGGGGACCAACTCTTCACAGAGTCTGATTCGACTCTCAGGTCGCTGCGTTCAAGTGCCATATGCGCCACTGTAGCAAGAAGAAGAAAAATATATGGCAAAGACATAGCCATACAAAGCCACTAAAAAATTTAAAAATAAAAAAAAAGAAAAAGGTTTTAAAAAGGAAAAAGAAAGATAGAGAAAGAGAGATAGAAAAAATTTAGAAAAAAATTAAAAAGAATAAAGAAAAAGGAATAAAGACAAAAACAAAACAAAGAAAAAAAAAAGGATAAAAAAACAAAAAAAAAAAAAAAAAAAAGAAAAAGAAGAAAAAAAAAGCACAAAGAAAGAAAAAGATAAAGAAAGAAGAAGACAGCACAGAAGAATGACAGAAGAGAAGCACAGCACAGTAGAAGCAAGAAGCAAAGAAGAAGAAGAACAGAAGGTTAAAGACCTTAGAGCAGCCCATATAAAAAGGTACCAACTAAAATAACGCTTTGTTGTGTAAGAAACTCTGAACACTACTAAACTTTTTTGTTAAAAGCATATATTTACTTTATTTATGAAAGAAACATATTTTTTTTATATATCATATAATATATAAAATTTGGACATATAAAAAGGCTTTTAAGATATACTTATTATATATATAAATTCTACATTTTAATTATCTATATATTTACTCTAGCTAAGAAAATCATTAACTAGATCGGGCTTTATATACAATATTTGATATAATTCCTTCTTCTTTAACTAATACCACTATCAATTTTTTCACATCTAATTCGTCTGTTCTGCTCGCACACAAAGCCAAATTCGAAAAAAAAATTGCAAAAATCTAGAACGTTTATTGAACGCCTCCCATTACCTTTCAAATTATATTAATTGCTGGATACATCATCTTATAAAAAATCTTTTATTAAGCTACTCATGTTTAATTAATCCTTTATAATCTATATTAATACTAATTATATTATATATTTTATATATACTACTAATATATACATATATATAATATAAAATAATATATATATAAACTAATACATATATAATATATAAATAATCAATAATAATAAATATTAATAATATAACTATATATATAATATAATATAATATATAAAGATATAACTATGATAGTAATATATATTAACTTAGATATATATGCCTTGTTAAAGCAATAACCAATAATACATTCGCACCAAAGAGTAAAGAATCATAAACTGCCGTCTCTAGGGATTCGCACCACCGATCATGTTCGATGCGTGAAGGACAATATGACCCCGGTAGCCTATAACAACTACCCGCAACGACGGAGACCCCAGGCCCCGAGCCCCGCCGCGAAGCAAACCCCGGCCATTTTTAGCGAACCAAACGCGCCCCGGCCCCGCCCGGCCCCGCGCCAACCCCGTGCACCACGCCCCGCGCACTAAAATCAGGAAAAACCCGGGCTTTTCTGACCGGCGGTATAACTAGAAATTATACACTAATAATAGAGCGGTATAAATCAAACAAATAAAAATATATTTAATAGTACCTATATACTTCTTGCTTATTAAATTTGACATCAAAATATAAAAAACATACCTAAAATATAATCAAATTCTTTTTCGCGTATTTACTATGATTCAAAGTAAAATGTGAGGCCAAATTATAAATTTTCCGAGTTTTTTACATATTAAATATGAGTAAATATTGAAATATCAACGAAAATAGCGGAAAAGGAAATAAATATATATTGTTCTAAAACATGAATAACTGTATATATCATATTTATTACTAATATAAGATAAACGTATCTTACAAAGCACAAACTCAACATATTTACCAGAATCTCCCATTTTCAAAATCTATTTATTTCATTGAATATAAATATACTAATATATAATATATTATACATATAACTATAACCTACAAATAATATACCTAACTAATTACCACATATATACTATAATATCTACTACTATAAATAATATAATATATCTAATATAAATATAAATATACATATAAATAATATATATAATAAATAATATATATAATATATATAAGTTATATATCAGTAATATAATATATATATATTAATATAAATAATAATAATGCTCTATATATAATAATATATATAAATAATACTATTACAGCAGCAAGAAGCTCTTGGATTTCGTATATTATTAAGTCACGGTAATGCCTTTACTGTCACATCCTCATTGATTACTAAATCAGTACACAATTAAAAACGATGCTTAAGGACACTTTTATTAGTAATTAAGAAATAATTATTAAAAAGAAGAAGTAATACATTTCGTCCGCACACTCGACAGACATCTTAGGCTAAGACCGGACTAGCGACTTCTTGACCGATACTGCATACAATTCAAGTGTAGTAATATCGTTAAGGTACTGCCAAATCTTCTCTTCATTGAGTCGTTGCTTGAAATATTCTTGCACCATGTTTTCAGAATATTCATTTGTAAAACATCTATCTTTAACATTCACCTGCACCGGATGCCTATAATGTAGCTACGCTAACATATTAATACATGCAAAAGGAATATCCATGCGATTTTGCGCATTAGCGCCTATTCGATGAGATTGATATTTTTTTGCATCAATCTTTATATTGCTTGATATCGATAGAGTGGCACCTGCTGTTAAAACTACCACATGACTTCAAGCTATAAAGCCTCGAAATATAGGCTAGTCGCTCTGTGCGCCCACGCCGCTCACTCCTCGCTAATGTTGATCTTTCTATACAACCTTTGCCACATATACTCATAGCGATATACACCAGTACACTATATACTGGTTTATACTAGCCCACAGCTATCGCAACGCGGGAATGACACTGATACATATACAGCATTTTGCTGCAGGGAGCATTTTCGCTATTTCGTTCTATCAAGGGGTTTACAGGGAGTAATGCTTACTATAATTAAACACGCCCTGATAGTTATATTCAAGACCATCGACATCAGCAGCGTACATTATTATTAATGAAGCTGATATATTTTGACTATATTAACAAATATATAACGGCACTACAATCTGAGAGCAAATCCGTAAAAGCGGACGGCTGTTGCACTAAATCTAACTTTTCAAGCGGCAAAGGTGAACTATTAGTACCTACTTTTGCTTGTTAAAGCCATTTTGTGCATGAAAAACTCAGGCATTAGTAACAGCTGCATTGAAAGTAATGTGCGCATGTATTTAGTTTCTTGTTGCCTAAAGAGAGGGGACGCAGCCATATACGAAAGCCACGGAGAAATAAGAGATGACAGAACAGCTAATTTTATGTTTGGGGAATGATTAGATAGCCAATGTATATAGTTTGGTGGGAATGTTGGTTTTCTATATATTTTAGCGTAAATTGCCCCAAGTTCTAATGTATTCATGCTGATTAAGTATCGAGAAGGGATAGAGTTGTTGCCGAAGGCTGAAACTGCAGGCGATAGAATAGAGTTAATATAAGTATTAGGACATCATTCACGGAGTTGGTGTTGTGCAGGGAGGAGACAAAAAATGTCATTTTCTACATATCTACATCCATAACTATCATGTCTAAATAATAGAGGGTCTGGCGTAAAATATCGCACATAAATCAGACCCCATATAGTTACCAATATATAATGATTACCAATCGCATGCCTATGAGCCTGACCACAGTAGCGACCCCAGGAATACGCAATCACATCAAGCCGAAAGGTTATGTAACTGCAATACTATTCGCCAACTACATAACAAAGCAAAGCCACACGTATATACGTATGCCTAAGAGAGATATGCGCCTTCCGTTCTTACTAAAAATAACAACAGCTCATCCATATCTCTCATTACAACATAACATTTCTTTCATTCATTATGAGCAAAATAAATATACAAAACAAACATTCGCGCCATTAGCCAGCTAATAGCGAGATATCCCATCTAGCCCAATCCATCCCAACCATCAAGTAACAATAATATAAACAGCGAAAAACACCTACCAATAGACAATTTCATATCTCATAACCTTTAACCCCACCCTTTATGAAAAACACATAGTATCTATGACCATATTAGCATATGATCAAGAATGAACATACTTACTGTCTTCCCTACCCTCACACATACCAACCCTAAATAGAACTGCCCTACTACAACGTAAATCTACTCATATGCATCGTCCTTCAGTTCCAGCTCATATCGCATAAGACAATCGACCCCTATCAACAAACTACGCATCCCCTTACCATCTAACGCACTACACCCTTCACAATCCAGCATGAGCCACACATGAACAATCATCCACTTGGCACCAATATCATTCACCCATATATATACGATAACCAACATTCCGCACGCAAAACAATACTATACCATTGGCTACATACTAAAAATACACTATACCCCAAAACCACAAAATTCGCAATGACTCATCTGTCATACTCCTAATTCTACACGCTGCCCTCTCGTCCGTCATATATAGAGACATCACTACTCACATACATTTCTAGCACAAAGAAAAACTAAAATAACAAAATCACACATCTACTTTCAAATCACATCTCCTTACCAATACACTCCTAGAGCACCTTCCTTATCATCACAATGCCCATATATAACAAAGCAAATAAAAGACATACCGGTACTCTAAATAGCACCTATCCACCGCACAATACAACACTCTACCTTATTTACCACATTCTCACTACAACTTAACCATATAGTATTCGTTAAACAGAATATACCAAAACAAAATAATATACCCTTACAATCTACCATTAACAAATCAACATCACCATATAAAACACACAAAACATCTACTCAAACCCACCAAAACGAAAAAAAGACAAATCTTCACCCAAAGTGCATCATAATCACCAATCCCCTGCAAAAACAAACTGCCAATAAAAACATATAAAATAATAGGTGAAAACACATATACGATTGCCAAAGCAGAAAAAATCAACATACAGGATGACCTGGCACAGGGACGCATAAATTCATGCCTTTAACAAGCTCATACGCGTTAAAACACCAGCCCGCCCCACTCTATCGCATATCAACAATTTAAGATGATCAAATATCAATCACACGCCAAACGCTATCAGCAAAAATCATGAATCCTTATCATGCCACTATTAATAATAGTAACAAACCTACAATAAAATCTAATTGGTGAAGTTAAGATAGATTTTTATACAAAATGAATATCTGAAAACATCAAAATTTTTCAACAACACCATGAAGAAAATAAGCCCAAACCAACTGAACACACTTTGAACATGATGAAGATCAAGATATGCAAATACCATGTCCCTAGCCTGAGAAGCGCTCGTCGCGTGCCTCGCTGAGCAACGAAAATTTAAGACCCTTATCCTTTTTTAAAACATTGATATTTCATATTAAAAAAAAAGCGTCTACAACAATGCCTTTTACATTAGTTCAGTACAACACATATTTAGCCTAATAAAAATGAACAGATCAGACAAGTAACAGCCATAATACTAAAAACAATGAATCAAGGCGCCTTCACTCTTATAAAAAGTCAAACCTATCATCCACTACTGGACAACAAAGTAGTCTCTTAGAATAATCAATATAATATAATAATAATAAAATATAATATACTACCTAATAATACTATATACTCAAGATAACTATATAATATCAATAATACAATAATAATTCCAATTAACAACAACAACTCATTATATATATATATAATAGATTAATACTATAATAATAATAACTATATCAATAATATGAATAACTCATATTATATACTATCATCATAACTATATAACTAATAAACTATAAATACTCATAATCAACTAATATAAATAATATTATATAATAATAACTAGACGTAATATATATACTACATCAGTCACTATCACTAACATCATATTTACATATATATATCACGTACCTATATAAATAAATAATATACAACTATTCTACTATATGCTATAACTTATCACAATAATCACTTAACATATACATATATAGTGTTTACTACCTCATATATATATACAATAATATATATACATATAAATAATAATATAATAATAACATATACATATATATATATATATAACTATTCATAAAGATACTATAATATATATCACATAATCAAATACTAAAATAATAATATAATATAAATAAATATAATAACTAAAACTATATATATACTACACCATAATCATATATATTAATACACTAATATCATTATACAATTATTATAATACACACTCTTAATTCTTACATAGAACAAATCACATATATACTTTACTAACAAAATTAATACTTTCCATGAAAATATATCACTTTCAATTAGAATTTACCATATAATGTATCATCCCTATTTTATAATTCGCAGAATTATATCAAATAATAATGTAAATTAATATCTAATCTATTCCACACCTAACAGATTTAGCACACATAAGTAAATCAAGACTGTATATTGACTAACATATCTCAAATCATATTAGCATCAAACCAGGCCCCGCCCGAGAACACCAACCGCCAGCCCGACGCCACAGTCGCCTCCCATCGACAGCAAGCCCGCCCCCATAACTTAGAGCTAGCAACCCGCCCCCAGGCACGCACCCCGCCCGGCAATCATTCACTCGCTCAGCACCCCGAGATCCAAATATACAAGAGCACTCTCTATAAATACAAACCCTTGCAGCCATCTACCAACCAAACATAAGATCATAGGCCACTTACAGAACAGTATTAAAGACCACGATAGTATACCACGTTCAGCGCGAAAACAATCACAGACGCGAACTGTCCAGACCTGCTCCTATCTACTACGCTATCTACATCATCATTTTAAAGAGTATAAACTAATTGCCCCCATACATAAACACGACAGCAAAGAGAATGATTAGCGACAGCTGGCCGACACCTTAGGCCACCTGATGTACGAGCCCCTATGCACCGAGGCAACTCGGTGCTTCATCATAAACTCCGTCTTGAATGCCAACTTCTTAATGCCGGTTGAGAAGGCGATGCCTCAGTTATGCTTCATTCAGCGACCGGGCATATATGTCCTCACAGCCTGACAACATGCACCCAGTGGCCTTTAACAATCAATTCGAGTGAAGCCGCAGTTCTAATATACGTATAAACCTATCTCATTAATCATGCTTCTAGTATCTTAAAACATCTTATCTCAATGTCCGCACTTACTTCATAAGCTAATACTTAACCATTCATAGCAAAATATAAAAGCAACGAGCAGACAGATAGCTCGACAAGGCCAGCTGGTGCAGCACCTTGCGACTAGTCGCCTTGACCGGACACATACGCCGGTTGCTAATTAACGTAAAGTAACTAGCTCTACTACATCAAACTAATTATGGCAAGTCTAAGAGAAGTGATAAGGCGACCCTACACGTATGACCAAGTAGCCAATCTCAGCGGCATACATATAGCTCCTCACGCTGCCAACATACTCCGCGTAGAGTTCAAATAATACAGCCAGAGAATAAAGCCCCACAGATAATCTTCTTTAGCACTAATCTACATTATAGATGTTCTAATACTTCAACATACATTATACTAATGCCGCAACATCTATTCACCTAAGCCAGATACTTTAACATATCTAAAAATATATAAAGAACAAGAAGAATAGGCACACGCTGAGCACACACCTCGAACAGCTGCATAGTACGCCTTGACGAGCGCCTGAACACGCCTTAGCCTATTAAAATAAAAAGTAAATTCTATGTAATTCCAACTATCCTTATTGGCCACGCCCACAGCACTAATAAGAGCAGGCATGCAGACTCCATGGTATACACGCCACCAGGACCCCGTATATAAATTAACGCCATCCGGCACGCCCGCAAACATCGCGAGATCGGCTTCAATATCCACAGCAGAAGCCTTAGCTTAATTCAACTACTCTAATAACAATCCATATCACGCTGCCATAAATCTAACTTCTTTTCAACATTCTTAATACTAATAGACTGACATTACTTACTCAGCCAACTATTTAAACATCAATTAACAAAAATATAAGAACAGAGAAGAATAGTAACCAAGAGCTACGCTGCCACCGACAACCCATTGCCAGTTGATGATCGGCTTAGACGGCGACGTACCGCTCGCTGCTGCCCATTCTATAACTAAGTTCTTCGAATCAACTTTCTTACATCATATCACGAGATGGGAGCGACCCATAAGCCTCACAGTCTAGATATTAGCCACCGCCACAAGTCATACCTATCAGTCCTCCACGCATGCATACAGCGAGGACAGGTCTTAATACAACCCAGCAACGACGGGAGGCAGCTTTACATTCTTCTAACCATTCTACATATAAGATCTTACATTTAGCAAACAATACTATCATAACAATATGCGACATTAACTTATGCCAATTATCTAACAATACTAATATAAATATAAACTAGAACGCAAACGTATATTAGCCGCACCAGCCCTGCCACGACAACATTAGTAACGAATAAGTACAAGCCATTAAGAATCTGCGCGACTACGACGTCATAGCCCTCTCATAACTGCCTCATCACTTGATCACCTTTCATATGGTACGCTAGACACACGCCTGCCCGCCAGATAAAGCTCAATGTTGATTACTAGCCACCGCCGGCATAATATTGTCCTCACAACAGACCCGGCCCAACACTGCCGCATTCGTATCCACATCACGCAAGACAGCCCAGCCCCAGCTTAACAATCCTCTTAACTATCCTTCATCATATAATAATAGTCTAACTTTCATTTCAACATCAGCTACTCATCTAATTAGCCGCTATTATATAATCGCAATATATTAAACATCGAAAAATATATAAAGAAACGATGCAGAGTATGCGACAGAGTCGGACAACCTGGTCGCCCATACGTCGCCTAAAGTACTGCGCTCCGCAACTCGGCATAGCCTTATCAACTGCTTCTTGTCAAATCACTTTTCTATGAGGCGTTGGCCAGCATAGCCCCTCAGTTGTAGAGCCACTCGGGCAATATTCAAGTTCCTACACGACGCAACATGCGGCTGGCTCAATCCAGAGCAAGGCCAGATTAATTTCGTTTACCTATCCTCATTATAGTATCATTCTTTAACATCAATATATCTAAATTGCCCGATATATGATCGCAATATATTAACAGCTATATATACTATATATATATACTTATCATATACTATATAATCTAATAGTAATATATCATATATATTATATATATAATAATAATATATATAATATATATATATATATCAATATATCATAATATATATATAATATATAATATTATATATAATATATATATATATATACATATCAAAAAATTTTTGCAAGCTTTTTAGATAGTTTAACAAAACAGTATTAATAACATCCCTATTTACAAAAAAAAAAAAAAAAAAAAAACAAAAAATTAAAATAAAAAATACAAAATAAAGACAAAATAATAACAAATACAGCCAACACACTACTTCATATTCTGAAAAATAAACCCCCTAACGATCGCTATCTGTTCATCTAATAAAGCGCACACAAAGGTATGTACCACCCTACGAACAATGGCAGCGGCGCCAGTGCCTATCTAATAGCTTCATCTGAGTCACAAAAAAAAAAGAAAACCTAATAATGTATGTATTCCTACTTCATAAAGATGAACAAAAGTAAACTAGACGCAAAACTCGCAATACCACTGATTAGAATTAAGGCGAATCACTAATTATCACTCTGCACTTAATATCGCACCAGTAATAGTATCAACAGTAGCTAAACAACTTACATTAAGGTGAAGACTCAAGATTAACTCTAATTAATCTCGGATACATTGTCATCTTATAACACTGAATAAATAATATATATATATATATAATATATAATACTAATATAGTCTAGTAATACTACTACTAATAATATCATAACTATCATACTAACTAAATATACTATACATACTACTACTATAACAAATATATAAATACTATATAATAACATACTAGTATATATAGTATATATATATATATATAATATAACCATAACTGCATCTACCACCACTCACAGAGAGCTGACTCGCCCATTAATCACAGCCGCAACGGCGCGACAGCAAAATAAATAATATAGAAAAACCCAGGCAAGCCCAAGCCCTAACAGCCAACAATACCTTCTACAGAGTGACCTCAGCGCCAAGAGACGACACAAATTGGCAAGCGCTATAAACGCAAGAGGGAAGCATTAAACTTATTAACATTAGTCTAGAAAAACAAAACGCATTAAGGCCCAATGAGTATAACAGAACAGCAAGTAGCGACTAACACAGTCAGACGACCAGCCCCATAACCTCAATCAATCGAACCGTACTGGACAACGCCCGCGTAATTACCAAAAACTTTCAGCCAAAATTATTTTTCAATGAACTGAAGCATTAAACCACACACTACTGATTAACGACTAATATCCCCTGACCCCGCGCCTCATCACAGCTATGGAGAACCGTGGAACGCCAGCCAGCCAGCGGAGCGCACACATTCCCCGGAGCATCAATTGACCAGCTTAGTAGCCTAACTACATTAAGAAAGAGTCGAATAGTGCAGCCAAACGCAACGTTCAGATAGCAACGATAGCTGCCGGCCAAGCACAGCAGTTTGAAAGAAAAGGCGACAGACTATATAATTAGTCTACTCTAGCCACACTATCAGACTCCATACCCATCCAAACCGAAAATGCATAGAGCGCACAGAGCCTCGAGAGCCCCTTCCCCCTCCTCAGACAGATGTAACAAAAACAGTAATATTCACAAACAAGCGCGACAATAAAGACGACTTAATCAAGACGCCATATACCAGTCAGCTTGCATAGCTATGTCAGCGAGAAAAAACTAATATCCGCCCACCCATACCTAGCATAGCAGGCAACCAAGCATCCAGACTTCTTACTTCTAACGCCGTCACCTATTAGCAACACGCACTCGTGTAAGATCATGAGTATACTTTAAGACTATACGTTTATTCATGCCCCTCACACATCAAATGCAACCTGCTTTAAAGATGACTCCACAGCACGTGCAGAATGCCTACGAGCACAGTCGCAACGCCCGAAATAGCAAAGATTCTGGCGAGACGTGTTCTAGCAAGGGAGATGTAACAGAGCAAGATTATCAACGCATTAAAGAATATTCACAAGCAGCCGCGCAGCATACAGCGCACCCCGAACATAGGAAGTAAATCATATTTCTTTAGAGATACGCAAGACCCAATAGAACAGCGCAAATCTCGGAAATGCTAGAGCCACGAGCAGGCAAACACTGGATGCAAACTAAGCGAATGCGAGTAACTTAGACTACAGTAAATGAGACCTGACAAGATTGGAGATAGCAGTACCAATGAACCGTCATTACAAGCATAACAGATCGCTGAGCAAAGCACTCTTAAGTACAACGTGAGCCGAAGATAACGTTTTATGGAAATAATAATAAAACTGGAAGATAGAACAGAACCCCTAGACAACCAGCGCCTAAACACATCACCAACATTTATACAGAAGGAGGAGATAGTAACTAACAAACTCAACTAACCGATCCTCAATACTGATACGCGCCAATCAATAAGACAGACGACCACAACACATTAACAACATAGCCAGGCAAGACACAGCAGCAAGGCAGGACCAGCACATACAATAGAGGAGCTTAAGCCGAGAGCAAGTTCGGCGCAGCTACGCACACTATAACCCATTCTAGTAAAGCCTATTTGAAATGTGACGCACGCCCAACACCACCATCAAGACCTACCCACATATAGTACCCCTAAGAACAAAGAACTAGACCATAAATCATATAGATTAGAGAAAGACACTGTCACAAGTTAACCTCGCCAGCATTACGAATCAGCCCATACTGGATGCATCTAGCAAAAGAAGGAATTGCATGCCAATTTCGAGCATAGACCATAACCACGCGACAAATAGCAGACTGTAGGAAGCCAACGTTTCAACGAATTTCATACGCATAAGCCAAATTTAACCAATCACATATCTCTATTAGCGACATTAAAAGCGTGCAGAACACTACGAGCGCTTTCGACACGCCCTCGCCACTCAAATAGTACAATAATAAGTATTCGAATCGACCACATAAGACGACACACCAGTAACGCTGCTTAGCAACACCGCAGGAACAGGCCAACGCATACATCACTGCACTAACTACGAAGCACACTCCCTTTCAACAACACCTGGAGCGCAAAACGACCATCCATGGACCACATATGAGCATCCATAAACCTTGACACGTACCATATTGATCATCACATAATCTCATGCACCAAATAAGATGCCCAGTAATCACAATCGGACATTAACACACATTTGCGAAACACTACGCCAACCAGAGGTAGAATCGTAGTTCGCCAAACCGAGGAGGATGCGGAACTCACATCAATTCAGAGACGCGCTTTCAGAATTAGCATTAAACAATCCAGTGAAGGCGCAGGAGGCATAATAGCCTTTCAATAATGGAGACGTTCTAGCCCTATCAGCATCCACGCTCAGAGCGAATAAGAGCCGAGCGAAAACCACGACAGATTACAACAATGTAATTAGAACATGTATTTTGCCGCAACGAAGAGCTCAACGAAAAAGCCTTTATCAAGTAGGAGAACAAGCAGGATTCGATCACACTTATCACTTTTAGTCCAAGTGAGCTTAGCCTGGTTCGAAAAATATCGCCTTACAACATTCGCAGCCAGTAATGAAAGTTAGTATAAGAATGGCATAGGTGCTAGAACGCAGATTTTATCATACAAAGACCAATTAGACAGACTGTACTACTCTCTTACGAATCGGCGTGCGAGCAGACTGGCGCTCCATCGAACGCATGAGTATTCGGCGGGACATAAAAAGCATTATCTAGATTGCCAAGAATAGAATGAACCTTGGCTCTTTCCCCCGCCCATGTGAATACCATAGCACCCTTACCACTACAACTTTCTTCAGCAGTAGCAATCCCGAGACCCGTACCGCTCAGCAGTCAAGCCCCAAGGCACCATTCATTCCCTACAGCAAAACATAAAGCAAAGAAATGAAGACCGCACGCCTCCCCAACTGTACGTCCGAATTAACTCAAGCCAAAAAGTACGCTACATGGACTAATGACCTAGGAGTATAATGCCACTAGGACACAAAAAATATTAATAATATTCAACGAACAGCCTTACGAGATGCGCGTCGCACAGCCGTATATCAAACTAGAGATGCCACAAATAAGCTAGCTATTATATCTGAGAAGCAAATAGTGCGTGAAACACGTAAAGTCAGGACGGTCACATGAATTGATCATAGACCACGTACAGACTCATCGAGTACTATACTATAATAATACTAATCACTCAATACATAATAAATATAATAGTAGCTAATAATCATAGGTCACTATAAACTCACATACATACTAAAGTCATATTACATACACTAACTATATATATAATACTAATCTATAATAAATATAAAACTACTATATTAAGCTTAACATAACTATAATATAAATAACTATCATAACTACTATATAAATATAATAACAGATTCTAGCACATCGCCATCGTGAATGCTGAACTGTTTTGCAGCCTCACCATCCCCCTCCTAGCAATCAGCTATGAGAGAGACGCCCAAACCAACTCATACAGTGATGATAGATAGCCGATGCAGTATACACCTAAATAGACGGGCGCCCTCAGGACATTCTACAAGAGATGGAAGAAAAGTAACAACAAGCTACTCAAAGCGACAGCTAGTGAAGATTAATATACAAAAAAGGACGATGACCAAAACTCTGCTCACTCCATATTACTGTGGACCAGCATGCTCCTGCAAGACAAACAAAAATTCATAAGTCCAACGCTAGTACGGCGAGAAAGATTTTAAGAACCAACATATAAATCAACAGCTTACGGCATACCAAACGACTTACTACCGACGACGATCTGTACAGCATGTAATGTTATATATTAGCGAAACAGCCACCTTCTTAGCACATAACATAAGTCTGCCGAAACTATCAAAAATAAAATTCATATAGCTTGCGCCACCAGCACCATATAAAGTCTTATTCAAAAAAGAATTAACTCTACAGCTCCGCCGACGCTCTCAGACATATTCAAAAAAAAATGCACACACATAGATGAAGAGTCTAAGCCGCGGAGCGGAGTGC
Organism: Trachelipus rathkii; assembly: GCA_015478945.1. Lineage (NCBI taxonomy): Eukaryota > Metazoa > Arthropoda > Malacostraca > Isopoda > Trachelipodidae > Trachelipus > Trachelipus rathkii. The sequence continues at coordinate 18,933 of JABUQX010012441.1, forward strand.
ACTAATACCACAGCCTTTCCACTGCATTAGACCATCTATAGCGCTCACGGCGCAACAGATATAGAAACAACACGGATCAAAATAAGCAAATACATACGCCTCAACCCCCAACGTCTTCCCCGACTCAGACTCATCTACGAAACAGCCCCACTCCACACAAACAAACACCACCAACGCCCCATCCGAATACACTACATCTAAAACACTAGATGCATGCAACAATACTACACATCTCAAACTGCCGCTACAAGACTAAGTCTTTTGATACAACTTCGCATAATATATGATAAAATGACAATATAATTAATCGCCCCAGCACAACAAATTAAATAGCTACATAGATATACACCAATCACGAACCGCCAAAATAGTACAACTATACACGCCATGATCCAAATACACAAGCCAACTTAAACATTGGCCGACAATTGCCGTAAGCTGGCCGGCATCGAGCACCCAACCAAAAAAATAAACTTACACTTACTACATTATAGCACAATGTTAAACATAATGCCGCGCAACACATAAAGAATAAAAGTCTCATATACATAACATAAGCAGTAGTAATAACAGAAACAATCTAAAATCAAAACATAAAACTTAGCTTAAAGCATTCTAGGCACCAGCGAAAAAGCTTATCATCTGAACCGATACTCTAACCTTTCCAGTATCAAAAACTTAAGCTTTTCTTCTCTTATCTGCTTAAAAATGAATATTACAACAACAAAATTCAGGGATTGCAAATGAACATATACAACAGACTAGTCAAACAAAATGAACTTCCCGATTATATGGCCGCGACGGACAAACATTAAATCACCATCTAAAACTCATAAATAACTTTAATTAACAGTATAACTAAAACAAAAACATCGCCAGCAGAACAAAACACTATCAACCCAGACTAGTAATACTAATAACATATAAATAATATAATACGTATATAATTAGGTATACTCAATAAAAATATCAATATATTATATATAATAATATATATATACATATATATATATAATCATATACTATTACATACATAATACATTAGTAACATATATAATCACATACTAT
>JABUQX010012441.1:32500-35180 GCA_015478945.1 Trachelipus rathkii
TATTAAAATTAAAAAGTGACTTTTAGGTGTGTATTCATAAGGGCATTCCAGTCAAATAAATATTAGAAAAAATAGAGTCTAAATTCTATAAATAGTCAAATATATATATATATATATATATATATATATAATATATATATATTCAAAAACATAATAGACACATTTTATATAATATAAATATATATTCTGTCACTTTTCCTTTAAAGGGTAGTTAACCGATATATATCGAACGAGCGATGTAATCGATTTTTTTTCGATTATTTCAAGGCAATATAGAGCGACAGGTTGCCAATAAGTTTTTTTAAATTTTTTAAAACTAAAGGAATACCCAAGATTAAATCGCAAGATGTCAAAGAGTCAGGGTCTCTCGGCTCAGCGGGGACGACGGGGGGGACTTTGTCCCCCCTCTGTCCCACGGTGGCTTCGAGCCTTAATAAACAAAAATAAAAAGGTATTCCAACCAGGATTAAGGATATACAATTAGACTGAATAAAAATGCAACATGTGGCAACTTCTCTAGCACTTTTATTTGATTCATAAAATCTAAGACGCAAATGTAAGGTGAGACGAAATGTGTTGAGGTATATTCAGATATGTAAGCATTTTTATGTTAAACATCTTTTATAAAGGGAAACGTGCCTATATATATATATATATATATTATATATTATATATATATATATATATATATTATATATATATATATATATATATATATATATATATATAGTATATATATATATATATATAATATATATATATATATAATATCTTTGATACAAAAGTTTAATATCATTTACTAAATATACCCTTGTTATCTGGGTATCAGTGTTTATACCCATCTTCGAAGAAATGTTACATGATGTGTTACACATGTTTGTCAAACCCTTGAATCCACACATGGGGAGTTTGTCAAACCCTTGAATCCACACATGGGAAGTTTGTCAAACCCTTGAATCCACACATGGGGAGTTTGTCAAACCCTTGAATCTTTGCGTTTTGCATTTGTTTTTTCCTCATAAGCGAATGTGCGTCTACACACATTTTACCCCATGTGTGTATGGGTCATTTTTGGTAAAGCTTTGCTCATTTGCTTGGTTTGCCAAATACACAAATCTTTTCCATCGCTTGTGGAAAAGATTTGTGTATTTGGCAAACCATGCAAATGAGCAAAACTTTGCCAAAAATTACCCATACACACACATGGGGTGTTTGGCAAAGAGTTCGACGAACTCCGCATGTGTGGAGCCGCCTTTAGTGTTGTCAACTCAAAATTTTGAAAGACACCAGATCAGATGCAAAATTAGGGTTAAAAAAAAAGCACAGATTTGATTCAAATAAGAGCTAAAAATCGCTAAATCCAGTACAAATAATGAAAAAATATCAAGTTTTGTGCATATTATGCATTGCATTTACAAGAAATGCACCAAGTTTAGTGCGAAAGGCGCCAGATTGTCAGATTACTTCTTCTTATCATTGAATGAAGAATGTTTCGTGACACAAAATCAAATTATAGAAAACGGGATAGGGATAACATACAATCTAAACGTGTTACACGTTTAAACGTTTATTTACTGTTAACATGCGTTAATAACACATAAAATATCACATACCATTTAAGCGTAACATCCATTTTAAACGCATTCCAGACAAACATACAAACGCACATTAGAAAATTAACACATAAGTAATGCAAGCACGAGTAAGCGACAAACACACATTAAAATATTAACACATAAGTAATGCAAGCACGGGTAAGCTCTTTAGAAGGAGAGAACTGTGAAAGGAGTATGTAATATTTTATGACTAAATCACACTGAAAAAGACGATCCACAAAACAAACACATAATCTTTTTAGAGTGTATGCATGAACTCGAGCTTCTTTTTTTGGTTTTACGACATAAATAAAGAATATAAAAAGGGGGGGGGGCAATGTAATCGAAGGGAAGCGAGATGGAACGAGAGGCTCTCAAATGGGGAGATTTGAAGGGAATATATTGGTATAATTTATTTCAAAATATCAATCGAAGAAATTTACTCAAGCAATATTTTACTCAAGAGTAAATAAATTTGTATATGTAGATCATATACGTAGTTTATGCACAATAATACATATATAATATGAACGCACACAAACACACACACACCTATATACATTTGCATATATATATATATATATATATATATATAATATATATATAAATATAATATATATTAATATATATATATATATAATATATATATATATATATATATATATATATATATATATATATATATATAGTATTATAATATATATATAATCGGCAAAATCGGCATATTTTTTTTTCAATCGTCATCGTCAATTTTTGCAGATTATTTTGCCGATTAATTAAACAAATATTAAGAATTAAGAAGCATGCCTCGGAGAAGGTCGTGATCGCCGTAAACGACCTTCTAACTTTCGGCGAAATTGTATGAATCGTATAGGTACATGGAATGTCAGAGGAATAAATGTTGAGGAGAAGAGGAGAGAGGTGATGGATGTATTTAGAAAGGGCAAATTTAATTTGCTCGCTGTGACTGAAACAAGATGAAAGGAAACGGTGAAATGAGTGGTGTGGTGTAAAATGTGTTTGTGTTTGGTATGGAAAGGAATGAGAGAGGATAGAAGGATTTGCAATTCTGATGAGTGACTTGT
>JABUQX010012442.1:0-20077 GCA_015478945.1 Trachelipus rathkii
TCAGTGTGCTGAAGAATTTGAAAACAACTCTTATATATATTTATATGTTGAAGATTTGAAGATAAAGTAAAAGCCCATGCAGTAAAGAATTTATATATTGACCTATGCATAACGTTGCGTTCAGAAAATTCAGAAAACTCGGGGCTCCATGTAAATGTTGTGATAAGAGCGGTCACACAGAAGAAAATTGTTACATGAAGAATAGACGGTGCTTCAAGTGTGGTTCAGAGACTCATTTTATCAAAAGACTTGGGCTTTGTTATAGAAGCAGGAGTTTATTTTGTTAAATTCTACCGATATACCTGTGCTCTTAGTTATTGAAAAAGTTATTTGTGATATTTTTCTTCAGTGTTTTTGTTGTTAAAAGTGTATAAGAGATTGTGTTTGGATTTATTAGTATAGTGAGTTAGCTTTTGGGTGGGGAGGGAATAGGATGAAGTGAGAGGGTAGGTTGAGAGTGTGAGCAAGTGGGGGGGGGAGGGGGGAGAGGGTGATTATTATGATCGTTTAATCAATATTTCTTTTTGGATTATTTTTTTTTTTAATATTGAGTTTCCACTTATATTTTTTTTTTTTTATTTATTTTTATTTTTATTTGTTTTTTATCTTGTTATAGGCTTATATTTTCTAAACTGTGTTTTATTTATCTTTATGCTTTTGACTTTGGCAAGAAAAATGACATTGGTTTTGTAGCTTACATAACTTGTAACAGTTTAGACATTTTTGATACTAGAGTATTTTACCTCTATGAGATGTATAACGTTCGAGAAATAAATCTCAAATGAACCCTATAAATAATATTTTGTAAAGGTATTAATTTATTTTGGTGGTACTCGGAAATCCTATCAAAAATTCAAGGAGATGAAATTAAAAGGATAAAGAAATCCTCACCAAATTTGAAGTAAGTAAATAGGAACCCGAACCTTCCCTTCTGTGAGTAATCCGAATTAACTTATTCTGAATCAGAACCTTCAAGAAACTCAGAAACTAATCAGAAGGGACGAATTATAAATCCACTAATATATTCTTATTTCCGAGTTAGGTAATCTAACACAAAGGCTTATCACTCTTCCATTACATTACAGTTTCTTTCATAAGAACAAGGCTAATGAACCCTTCTTGTAGATAATAAATTTAAAACTATTAAACTTTCAGATGCAATTCTTTTGAATATGTTTTGCGTGTTTTAGATTTCCGGTATCCCAGAAATAATTAACATTATCACCTCGATCTTGTAGGAACTAGTTTTCTTTTAAGAATCAAGGTTAATGAACCCTTAACAGAATTTACAGTTTAGGTAGGATGCGAGGAAGGTACTATTTAGATGGTAGTCGTTTTTTAATTAACGGTTTATGTTCAAGCGTTTCCCTTGAAATATCGAGTTCTTTTTTAGGTGAGGGTTTTTTGTAAACTTTATTATATATTTTGTTTTTGATTAATTATCAGTTGTACAGTAGAACTCCTAAGTGATGGCGGCTGTGTTTATTTGCGTTATTTTTATTTAATATATCGTTTTTTAATTGTTTTTTGTTTTTTGTTGGGATATATCTATGCGTTTTATACTTGAAGAGGTGTGTAGCGTAGTAGTTCTTTTTATCTCTAAGATAGTTGTGGCCATTTAGAAGATAACGTAAATTACTCTTTGCAATTGTGAGTATTAGCATAGTAATAAGTATTTATTGTTTTCTGGGGACTTAAGAGTGTATTGAGACGATAATATAGAATTTGAAGAAAACGATGAACTGTTGTGTGAGCCAATAAATAAAAATTTCCTTTTCGTTCCTGGCCTGGTGAAATAAAAAAATGTATTATTTGGTAAAGTTATAAGTTCTCTTTGCCGTCGGTATGGACTCTTACATCTATTTATCTGGAACTATCATGAATGTGAACATAATAGTTTGTGAGTATATATAGGTCAATGTACTATCTTTTATTACTCAAATGTATAATGCCAAGATGAATTTTTTAATAGAACTATATGTATTAATTAAGTCTTTTGAGTAGATGTTTTGGAACGACTTCGGCCTACAAGTGAGAACGCTAAGAGATATATATTCTCAATTTAAATAAAGCACCGTTACTTTGATAAGTTCTGTCTGAGTGACAGGAACGTATCCCCGAAAGTTGGAGTTATGAAGATTTTCAGAAAGAAAATAAAATCTAGCTCACATAAAAGAATTCCTTGAAGTAATGAATAAAGAACTTCTGTTGTCATGGGTTTTGTTGTCATTGGAGGGTTTCACTATTTATACGACAGAGGAGAGGAGCAAAACCTGCTCATTAACAAAATTTAAAATTGATTTGTTTATTTATCCATAGATGAGTATACTTCTCTGTTTTAATCATATTCATAGGATCAACTAGACATTTTTAATTCCTTAACTCCGTTAGTTAGTCATAGAAAGTCTATACACAAAAGAAATTAGATAAAAATTTACTAAATGTCGAGAACATTCATCCGACAAAGATCAAATACTCACTGCTGGAAATAGTCCTCTATGGTACTACTATATTTCATTCCTAAGTTACCGATTCAATCTTTTACGAATAATGTGCGGTCGGATATACCGAGAGAGGATGGTGATAATATATAGTAAGAAGGAGATTCATTTTCCAATAACCTCTTTATCAATAATACTTGTACAAGATACATATATATATTTATTTAACAATGGAGGACTATTGAAAATCATTATTCCACTTTCAAATTAGATTATTTATGTAGGGCTATTATTATCAAAATGGAGCTAAGATGAATGGATCTCGAGAGACATTACATTAGCTTTTCTGAAAGTAACCCAGAGGGTTGGGTTCATTTATTAGGTTTAGAAGATTTGGAGTTTCCGGACTAAGACAGCTCCCTCTTGTTTCCAAAGAGAAATGGAAACCGTGTTAGAAGAGTTTTTGCACCACCAGTGGAACCACCGGAACAAAGAAAAACACAGAGGACAAGTAAAATCTACTTCGATAAGAAAGTCTCTGAATAGTAACGTTTAAAAAATTCCCACCATTCCATGTTTTATTACTAGATGATATTCATATGTAAATATAACTTATAATAAAGAATCTTTAAAAATCTAACTTTAGAATTTGCTCGAGTACAAAATATAGGTAAGATTTGGAAAGAAATGAAGGTACTAAAAGCAAAGTTAAAATAAAGTGCTCTATGGCAAGAATAATGAGATTCAGTTTTACCTTTAGGTACACGTTATAATTTTATATTCAGATATAGACGCAGTGAATAACTGAAAAAATAAAGAAATTTTTGATATTTTTAAAAGTATTAATGTGGAATAAATTATTAAAAAAAAACGGAAAGATATCATATTACAAAAATTTCATCAAACACAGTATTAGGTCTAACACTTTGGCAACGTAAATTTGAATAAAGATTATTACCACATGCAAGTGATTTCCATAAACCTCTCACAAGATAATGGGGTGTTTCAAATAAAAGGTTCCGTCATAAGATGAGAAACAACTTCAACTTAAAAGTATACTTTATCGAAAGAAAGCTGAAAGCTCCTGGCCCTAAATGTATAAAATTATCATTTATTACTTTTCCAGAATTTATAAGTAGTTCAGATTCAAAAAATTGATTAGTACTCAATGGATTGGCAAACTTTGAGGAGGAATTAATTTAACAGTAAGAAACCCGATGAACAAGGAAAGTATAATCCTAAAACCATTGCCCTTGCTAGTATGGCGTTCACCAATGCCCAAAAAGTATTATTAATGCACCATGTATATAATGTAGATTATAGACCGTCCATCAGATGGCTCTTAAAGCATTTAAAACTTTTCTTTTGGATATTTCATTCTACCATTTAATACCTTTACGGAAACGGAATCTATTCAGCCATTTTAATATGAATATATTTCTGTTTTTATCTACATTGAAGATTGTTGTATTCTTCGGTAATATGGTTACTAGAAAATACTCTTTACGGATCTTCAAGAGTTTTGATTTTTGAAAATTTTATGAATATTTAACTGGCAAAGAAAACATCATTGCTGATTGGGTATTGAAAAGTAGTAGATGTTATTGGTATGATTTCTTACAGGTAATTGTTAAGATGAAAACATTTTTGAAGGAGATTTCAGATTTTGAATTTTTTCATCCGAAGTGAAGTGGTTCCAACATAATTGTTTTTAATAATTAGATATGTCTTTACTTATACAGATCTTTGAGAAGACTGAATATTTATAAGAATATATATGGAGAAGAATGATATAATAAATTTCAATCTACTGTAAATATCAAGATAAGTTGAAAGAATATGAATTTTATTCTCATTTTTTAAGATTTATTAAATGGTAATTGTACTATTAAGGCCCCAAAGAATATATATAAAATTGAAGCTAGAAAATATAGATTTATTATAAAAGCATGGTAGAACTTAGACTTTATTTAATCCACTTTTTAGACTTTTTTAAAATGCTTTTCAATGGTAATAAAATATTTAAAAATGTTATCTTTTTATGTTTTTTGTTCAAAGGTTCAAATTTTTTTCTTGATTATGAAATTTTGGATGTGTGTAATTCTGATATGCTTGATCTCACCAGAGTCAGTTAGATTTTTATTTGCAATTCATTATTCTTATGTCAGAAATGTAAAATGTATTGAATTTTACTGAGGTGATATATAAATCATTTTTATTTTTAGAACATATCGATTGAGTTTCCATTTTGGGCAAAGCTAAATTTGTTAAAGTAGCAATATGCTATAAAAATTAAATAATCTCCTTTTCTAAGGGATATTACTCCTACTTTTAAAAATAATACTCCGAGTTTTAAAGTTTTTATTAGCAGATTATATGTGGAGCAATACTATATTTAGTGTCCAATAATTATTCATTTTGCTTTGAGACGATTGGTAAATATCGTGGGCATGTGCAATGAATTCATTTTTGTGCAGAAGTTAGAGGAATGTATTTTTTGTGGTATATCCGAGTTGTAAGTACCATTTGTACGACACTATCTTAGATATTTTTCATCCTAAAACTTTTATGATACTCCGATATGATATACTAACCTAATTTTGTGGAATTCCTTAGATACACGCATGGCATCGGTGTAGAGTTAATTTTACGAGTCTTCGGGCGCTTTTACACTACTTACAGAAGAAAGTAAGGAAAGGAGAGATGGCACTTTCCACATCCCGTAAGTAATGGTTGGTTTTCAATGGAAGTAATTGGTTAAATGAATTTGTTATTTTAGTTTCTTATTGGAATTTGATGGAAGAAGCGAACTTAAAAATGTTCATTCTCTTTTCGGGCATTTAAATATTTTAAGTGAACCATTGTATGTGTGATACGAGAAACAAAAGCTTTCCTATTAGGATATATTTTTATTATGTTAATTATTAAAATTACTTTTCTAGATTTTTGATGCCAAGAAGTAAAGCTATTAAATTAATTTCTTTTTAATTCATAAAAATATTTTCTCTGGAGTAAAATTGCAAAGATAAAGAAAAAAAATATAATTTAGATTTTAAGTAAGCATTTAATATACTTATTATACATATAATAAAATTTTTTATTTTAATTTTATTTTATAATGTAATTAATTTTTATTTCAAATTTTATATATTTAAATTTAATATAGAAGGTAAGGAGTTTATACCTAGGTAAAATTTTCATATCTCATTCTTTGGTTTACAGAGTCAAACAAAATATAATTTATTTTTTATAGATATTGAAGTTATTTTTGATTCAACAATTCATAAATATAATTTATTTCATGAGAAATGGTAAAGCAGCTTTGTTTAACTTTTGGTCTAATTTTTTTCCTTAATCAAGACCCAAATTTTTCTTGTTTCCTTCTTTTTTTTTAATATATATTTTTTATCAAGCTAGCGTATGGCATCTCTAATACAACAACAGAGGCGAAGGGCCCTAATGCTGAAACTCCCAAAACGATTATTAAGGGTCAGTATGAAAAAAAAATATATAGATTTAATTATAGAATCATTACAAAAATTAACAAATGAATAGCAGATAAACATAAAACTACAGCGGGTTCCATTTTAAACAAGTCCTAAATTCCATCCCTACGCATTTAGGAATTTAAAATGCTGACGTACCTATAGAAGGTAAAACTATCATGAATTACAAGGTGAGATCTGGTTGTTTTTCTTAGTTATAAATCTCTGAAAAAATGAGAATTAAGAAGCATATTAAACAGTTAAAGAAATAGCTGCAAAGTTTTCATTTAAAAGTTAATTAAATGATATTTTATTATTAATTGACCTAAAAAATTCATATATAATGCTAATGCCATAGCTTACTTCATAGATTAGGCTAGATTTATTGACTCATTTTTTCCTAATGCTTGCAATAATATTTTCCAGTGTATAAAAAAATTTGTCAATCTAATTCAAGTTAATTTTTAATCCCATTTTCTATCCATTTCCATTTTATATTTGTAATTCTGTTTTCTATAACCATTTTATTTGGTCTAGGGCAATTTATAAATTGAGCCTATTATATTTTTATTTTTATATTAATTTGCATCATTTAACAAAAATTTAAAAAAGTCATAATACAAATCTTTTTTTTTTTCTTTTTAACTATAAATTTTTTTTGTCTGTCAACCTTTATTTTTATCAAATTTATATTTCAATAATATAATTAAACAGACCTCTAAGGGTTTATAATTTCTTACACTAACAAACATCTAGTCAATTTATGGGTTTATAATTTCTTTCCCACTAAAACAGTTACCTCTATAGGCCTAGTCTTATAATTTTTATTGATATTTGAGAGATAAGTTTAAAGAGAGGAGGCAGAATTAAAATTAGTTTACATTTACTTTGGTGATGTGTGGTAGTCTTATAGGTCAAGTCTATCGTTCTCCGTATATCTTGCAAGCAACATTTCTTATAACCAGAGCCTCATTTTCATTCATCAGTTTATTATAATTATATATATCCAATTTATTATATGATTTATTTTAATCTCATTATTCAAATCTCTTTGTAGTATTAAATTTTATTTCTTTGTTCCTGTAATAATTTTATGCTGACTAAGGAATTTTTATAATAATAATAATAACGCTGTATATTATCTGCTTATTTGCATGAAATGCCGCCCATTTTCTAGTTTTTAATTTCCTTAAATGCTCTGCTTTTATATATTATTATTATTATTCTTAATATGATAAATTATAAGATGAAGTTGAAAGCTCATGTAATATTTTTTTTTTTTTTAAAATTTAAGTTTTATTACTATAGCTCATTTTTTTAAACCATTATACTTTGGTATGATTTACTGGTTTTCTGATAGTTATTTAGGAGTATATATTAAGTGCTGATTGATTTTATTTTTAAAAAATATTTTGTTTTTATTTTTGGAAAACTTTTTTTGTCAAATGTAAAGATAGCAGGTTCAAACTATGAATTAGATCTGCATAAAGCTTTATGGTTTTACTTGTTATAAATGTGAAAAGTTAAGATAAGAAAAAGCATTTTGCATCTAGACGGCTTCCGGTTGCCCGATAGGACATCAATGCTTTCTTATTATTGCACATATCAAAACAATAATAATCAAAGATATCAGTATACTAAATTTATGTTTCAATTTTATTATGGGCAAGTCTATTTTTCGTTTTCTTATATACATTTTACTATATTTTAGTTATTAATGCCCTTAGTTGGTGAATGTTATGTTCAATAATTGTTTTATTATTTATTGACTTTTCAGATTAAATTATTGGGTAGTAGAGGCAAAACTGTTAAGAGAAAAGAACAAAGTCATATGCATCTAAATATACCTCTTAATATCTTGGGGTGCATATTAAGTGAAGACTATACTTGTTTAGAATCCAGTAATATATGTACGCTGAAGTTGATAGATTTTTCTAGAGTGTATTGATTTGAGATAATTTACATTTTGATTGGTTAACTTGGTTCAACTTTTAATTTTTAGTCATGGCTTAAAAATATAGAGTATATCCAAATAGTATAATCATAATTATCTTTTTATGACTCATTTTGAAACATTGATATAGTAATAATAATAATGGCAACACATATGGTAAGGGACAGTTTGTTTTAATTCAATTTATTATAAGTACAGCATTGTAATCTCAATCCTGGATTTATAAACGAATAAAGTTGTTAGAAGATGTTTTTCATTTAAATAAATCCAAAAATAAGTATTATATAAAAATAAAAATTAGTGAAAGAACATCCCCTTATTCTGTTTCTAAAATATTCGTACTACTGAACCATATCAAATTGTTGTTATATACTTCTCATAGCTCCATTCGTCGACATGAAGCACTAAGAATTTTAACTCAATATTAAATGTTGAGGCGTAATCTAACCTTATATATATTTATTTTTTACTGAATTCCTATAATTTACTTTTAACATTTAAGCATAATGTTTTAAAATTTTATCTTTTAAGCAAACTTAAATACAACATTTTATTTTTCTTATTATTTGAGATGTTTGTCCAAAAAATTTTTTCGCATATATTTTGATGTTCGAAACTGGGAATTTTCTACGATTAATATCTACATATGTTTGTTTTTGGGGGTGTAGGCACGATAATAAGGCATTTTTTCACATAATTTTTCTTTTTTCAAAACTTTTTTGCATATTTTATATGTGCAAGCAAAATTTGTTGCTTCCATAATCTAACAAATTGTAATGAAATAGCCTATTGATATTTTTTTCAATATTTTCTTTTAAAACAGTATTAAAAAAAAATTTCGCAATTTTTTAATCAAAAAATTTTTTAGGGTCGAGTTTTTTTCAGTTCAAATATTTTATTTCGCATAAAATCTTTTTAATAGGGGATAATATTTTTGTTGCATAACTTAAGTCGAAAGTTTTTGTTTTACAAAAATTTTTTTTGGAAGTAAGGTGGTTTTTAGATCCTTAATTCTAGAGTTTTATTTTTTTTTATTTAATATCGATAATATTTATTTTGTCAAAAAATAGTTTTTATGTCAAGAAAAAATTTGGTTTATTTCTTTCTGAATATTTGTCGATTTGAAGGTAGTTTTGCTCCTACAAATTTTTTTTTATATTTAAAACCATTTTTGCATAGTTTCTTTCTTTTTCCGAAAGCTTGTTGCATATTTTAATTTGAAATATAAAAAATAATAAATAATAATAATAATATATTATATAAATATAATAAATATAGTAAAAATAAAAAAAAATATTTCTTTTTGTATTTCGTATATTTTTTTTAAATAATCCAAACCGTTTTTATATATTAGCTTATCAATATCATTCAATATAGTTCAGACAGGTTAATAATAATTAATATTATTTAAGTAATTTTTTTATGAGTATACTTATATTTACTTGAAATAGCAGACTTAATGAGTTTTCATTTAATAAAACTCTTATCATTATATAAATATTATAATTAAAAAAATAAAATTAATAAAAAAAAAAAAAAAAATAAAATAAAAAATGTTTAGTTAAAACTGAGTATTAACATATCTAAAGTACATATTTTTTACAGAGATTTTATTAGTTACAAATTTTTTTGAGTTAAAGTTTTTTTTCTTTGTACCATGATCATTTGGCGTTAGTTTAACCTGTTAGTGTAAGTTATTTAAAGAGTACGTAAAATTCATGTCCGCAAGAGACAGTTACCATTTCGATGTTAAGTAAAAATCCATAACGCATATTATTTAGTCCATAATTCTTCTTTTCCAGTGAGGATCCAATGTAATTTAAAATAAAATATAAATTGGTTAGAAGAATATAGTGAGAATATCTTTATAATATCTAGATAATGAAATACAAGATATCCAATTTTCCATAAAACAATTTGTATGCGCTTAGAATATTATAGTTAAAGTTTGGTCACTGGATATATTATAATTATGTTGATCGACTATACAAAGTATTTAATTGTTAGAAGAGTAAATATCCTTTGCAATACACATTTATTGTAAGCTAAAACATTATGGAAACATCTTTTCATAATACACGCACTCTACTAATTACTACTATAACGAGATACTACATGAATATTACCTTCATTAGTAGCCCTAAATTGGTCAAAATCTCATGTTGAGAAACTAGTAAATGATGTTGGATAGTAAAGAAGTTTTATGATTATTACTAAGAGTGTTAATTTGGTAGGATTGAAGGTGGTTATGATGATTAGTATAATAAAATGAGTAAATCTATATAGTTATAGTTTTGTTAAATGAAGGAAGGTGTTGTTATTTATCTAGTTAGTATAATTTATCATTTCTCTTATCCCTCATTTATTTTATTGGATTCCTGACGGGAAAGGTTCTTTATTTATTCTTTAAATAAATAAAGAGTGTAACATGCTATTATTATATTTTTAGGTTTTTTCCTATATGTTATTCTGATGTTCATCTTTCTTTAAGTTTGGATTGGGATTTTTTTCTGTTCTGAAACTGTTTATTTTCTTAAGTTTTTTCATATTTACTTTTTTTTTTTTTTTTCTTTTATTTTTTATTAATTTTTTAAATTTATTTTTAACTATTTTTTATTTTTATAGTTTGCCAAATTTATTTATTATTATATGTGTTATATATTACATTACTCTTATTTTATTTTTATTTTAGAATTAATAATCATTAATTTATATTATATTATTCATTTCGACTGAATCATAATTATATATTCGTGCCCAGTTCCAACAATGATTGGAATTACTGACGTTGTCTTTAACTCTTCATATCGGTATTTTTATTATACGTCATTATTATATTATTCAATTATTATTATTATTATTATTATTATTATTATTATTATTATTATATTATTATTATTATTATTATTAATTATATATATTATTATTATTAATATATTATATTTATTATTATTATTATTATTATTATTATTTTTGGCTCAGAAACAAAAAATGAAATATTATGTTTTTAATTCAAATTTATATTAATAAAGAACACTGGTTATATATTTATAGATGAGCTTAATAACTACCTATTCAATTTACAAGTAATGAGGGAAAATAAATGGATTTTGGACCACAATCTATTTTATTCATGTTTCACCTTATATAAAATATATATATATTATTTATTTTTTGTTAAATGGCACTGTTTATTGATGATGCTTTTAATGATAAGTTTTGGTCCTATTTTAATGCCAATTTTAGGCAGAGCAGAGAACATAGTGCAATTTCTCCCAAAATTGTTATTTCTGGCTGGTGAAGCTGCTCGAAACTCAACGTCAAGAGTTTTGTTCCTTCATTCCAAAATAGTACAGAATAATGTGGGGTTTGATGTTTTGAACGCTCATACTATAAGCCATGGTGTCAGATTGAACTTGTATGTACCTATGAGATCGACCAAAACAAACTTTTAAAGAATGGGTGTGGTTTTTGGCTAAAGAAAATTTTAAAGTATACTCTTTGGGTAGAAAGACTGAGATATCGTAGATAAGGTCAGGGAAATAGAGTGTCCAAGGAGTCAAAACACCTCACTTTTAGACATCTCTAACACCATACATCTTAGTCGACGAGTGATCCCGCACTTGTTTTTTACTTTCAACACAAATAAAAAATCACTCAGAACACGAGGTTAGAGAGGAAACAACATACATTCTATGTCACGGGATGAACGACGTGAATGGTCACTCGCGATGTCTGCGTATGTTATAATTGCAAAAGATGGTGTTAGCTATTATTTTGCTAGAAAGCTGGACGCTGATTCGAGATCTGGATCTCCCAAAGGACTAAGCAGAACTTCTTGGATCCAGGCTTTACCACATAATTAGAGGGCGAGGTATGGTATTCGTATGCAATTTTTTCTTTTCATTTGAAAAAACAATAGATCGCAACCTGATGTGAAAAAGATGTGATAGCATCGTCCATAGAAGTCAAGAAGGGTTCCATGAATGTAATATGACTTGATTATTAAAAAGTGGAATGTCTTTTTATCTATATCGGGTGAAAAAAGGCATAGAAAATTATTTTGTCTGCAGTCCCTTGTATTAGGTTTATATCAGAGAATTAGCTTTTTGACTGTCGTATTTGTGTCATGTTCTATAGGCTTAGCATTTGAAGCGACAAAGCCTTCTTGCTTACTGGTACAACCAGGGCAGTCTTGTAAGGGTAAGTACATGGATGACCCAAGACTAATACCTGCCATCTCAATGATTTTTTTATATCAGCTACAAGAGCATTTTACTGAGAGTTCCCATCATTTAAAAAGAAATTTAGACTTTTTCCTAGCTCCAAGGTCTATTCGCCATTAAGTTACCATCACCAGTCTTGTTTTGTATACAGCCACACACTTACTTTTTTATGCCAGCCAAGATAAGTGAACCTTTCGTCATTTATTTTCATTGTTGGATGTAATATTTTTTGTTTCTCTCTCCACTTGTTACCTTATGTCTCGGTACAACTACTACATCAACACTCAACACATTCGGAAGCCAATGCGCCTCTTTGTACTATCAAACTTTTTTTCAGTATATTGCATACACTGGTGTTAAAGTGCAACAGTGGTCAAATTGTTAAGATTGGGCTTACTTACCGGCTCTCGCGAGCCAATGTTAAATGTTATAGGCAAGCTACTTGGCATGAAAACAGGGTACATAAAGTACTACTATTTCCTTTGCCAATGAGACAGAAGTTCAAATTTTTTTGCACAACAATTAAAAAACGTGGAAAGCGAGTAGTCTGTGCCCTGGGATTAAAAATGCAAAACAAACCCCTCTAGGTGAACGAAATAAAAGTTTTCTGCCTCATTTACACCAAACTGAGACTAATTAAAAATTTTGTGAAAGGGGTAAATAAAGATGAAGAGGGGTTCAAGTACCTGAGGGAAAATTTTCATTGCTGAGTGACGCCAAAACTAAGGAAGGGATCTTGGTTGGCCCCTACATTTGTGATATTTTCAAAGAAGAAAACTTCATTCAAATCCTCAATGCCAGTGAGAATACAGCTTGGGAAGCATCTGAAAGCCTTATTAATGGCATTCTCAGTAACAGAAGGGTTGAAAACAGATTTGAGATTTGGTGAGCAATGTTTTCGAGATAATTTATCATAAGCCCTGTGGTTGCAACTGTGCGTCGTTAAAATTCACTTGTTCTTAATTTAATCATCTGCATTTTTTTTTCCGCCAGAAAACTGCTGTGGATTGTAGAGGTGATCAAGCAACAGAGGGAGTGCAAATCCATCAAATATTTCAGCCGTAGAACGAAGATTACTGTTGGATCTTAAAAAGGGACATCCATGGAGGAAAGTGTAAGCGGCAGCCGAAGAAAAAGGAGCTCAAACAACTGAGTAAGTCACTATACCTTTCATGAACTGCAGTTTTAACAATGCTTTTTATTTTAATATATATATTATTATTAATATTAACTCCGCCGTATGGGAAAATAACATTGAGCAACCGCCATGCGTGCCTAAGCCCGAAAAAGGAGAAGGGTTCAGCAGACAGGCCTAGAAAGCCCAACTGCCGGCTCCAAGCCCGGATCGCTTGCAATACTCCAAGTGGTAGTCTCGGAATGCAGGACTGATTCAAGGATGAGACCCTTTAACCGAACAATGGACACGATGAATTGTGACTACCATAAAATGAGTGAGCTTAGATATGCTACTTATAACGGATAAGGAGGAGGAGATTTGGTTGATGAGGGCAAAGCATATAGATGTCTGGGTATGGCGGAAGACTAGGCGTGAGAGGACGGGTGAAAGTGGAAAGGACTAATGAGATGGTTAGTGTTTTGTATGTTTCTCGGGTGAGGTGGGTAGGAGGATGGCAGACATGGAGTTGTCTACTACTGCATAGGACAGAGGTTGTCTCCTGTTCTACAGGAGGTTTCTATGGATAACATGAGAGCTTGTGTGGTTGTGGTGACGATTGAATTGCTGAACAGAAATTATGATCTTTCAGTGTTACTTCCGCGAATCGAGGGATGCACCGGGGAAGAGATATGATACCTTCTATGGAAGAGCGGAAATGTGTATGGGACCAGATGAAAATTCGGCGACTATAATGATGGGAGATTCTTTGCGTGACAAGAGTTGGGAAGAGAGAGGGAAGGAGTGGTGAAGTGATGTTCATGTGACGTTGGAGAGGAAGTTAGAAATCTTGAAAGTTTAGAAGATTGATGAGATATGTGTGATATGTAGGAATAACCTTAGAAAGTAATGACGGCTTTTTTCTAACATAGAGAAACACACATAGATATAAGATATGATGTGTGAAAGAGCGTAACTCTGTGAAAAAGTGGAAAGAGAATGGATCGGGAGTTTTGACCAGAGTCATTCAGTAACTAGATATGTGTTGTATCGTTACATGCACATATAGAGGATAGTGAGTACGTAGAATGGTAATCCTGGGCGGCGCCGTCTTGTAGCAAGATCATCGAATGGATAGGATGGCAAATGTTACAAGTTGAAACTTAAAAAAAAATAAGACAAGCAACGCTTTTGAAATGGTACGTGAGAAATATAAAGGTAAGAAACCCTAAATACTTTCCTCGAGAAATAGATACAAAATAGATTACAATGAAAAGTGAGTGGATGGGAGGAAGGCGAAGAAGAGAGTGGTTAAAGGTTGAGAAGTGTTTGAAGGAGTTGTCGGTGGCGATGCTGGAGGAGTTGGTGGGATGAAGAAAGAAGAGACATAACCGTGGTGGACGGAGGAGGTGATGGGAAAAGCTATAAACAAAAACAAAAACAAATAGCATGAGAATGGCAGGGAAAAGGGACCGACGAGGAGGAGTATTTTATTGGCAAGAGAATGAGCAAAACGAATAAAAAGAAGAGCTGGAGGGGAAAGTTGAGGGAGCTGGGGAAAGTTTAAAGGAAGGTCAAAGAGGAATAATTTCATTTTTTTTCCTTAGCTGATTTACAAAGGAAGATAAAAAGAAGTTAAATAACATTAAAAAAAAATGCTGAGGGAGAGGTGATGGTGAAGGCGGAGGAATATAAATGAGAGGCTGGAGGGGATAAGTTAAAGAAGGGCATCAGGGAAGGGGGAAGTTTAGAAGGGATAGAGGAGGAGGATTTTTTGCGGATGCAGGAGAATGAAGGAGATGAGGAGTTTACGGAGCAAGAGTTGCTGCACTGTTACCGTATGGATGCAAAGATGGGAAAGGAATGAGGCTATGTCCAGTGTTTCATGGTGATGGGACTGGGGCTCAGAGAAGAAGTATATGCGCAATAAGTTACTGAAACTAGATGCTGGGAAGGATGGTAGAGTGCCGGAAGAGTGGGGGGAGAGCAATAATTGTGCCATTATATATAAGGGTAAAGGAGATTCGGTAAATGTGAAAATTACAGGGGAAGCTCAGAGTAGGGCTCAGAGGAAAAGTTCAAAAGAATTCTCAAAGGAAGACTGAGAGGGAAAGTTCAAATGATGACGCAGAGGGGCAGCACAGAAGAGGATAGAATAGGGGAACCCCAAACGGATCTGGTCTTTAGTTTAAGACAGTTTGCAGAGAAGACATGGGAATTAAATGTTGAGGTGGGTGTGGCCTTCATGAATTTGCAAAAAAGCCTTTGATTCAGTACCTAGAGATAGGTTGTGGAGATGTCTAGAGGAAGAATATGGAGTTTAGGGGAGAAGTCTCACATGCAATAGAGCTGTCGAGGTGGGTAAGTGCAAGGTGAGGACAGGACATGAAAATGAAAGTGGTTTTGAGGTGAAAGCAGGAGTGAAAGCAGGGGAGTGTGTTTATCTTACATTTTTTTTCATTGCATATTTTTGATAAGGTTATAGATAATTTTAAAACAGTATGTATAAAACGTGATGCGGGTATTGGGTTGACATCGCCGACGATTATAGCTTTCTGGAGAATGAGGAAAAAAGATATAGCAGAGGGACTGGAAAGGTGGAATATGTGTTTCGAAGAGGGAGGCCTGAAAATGAATAAGGAGAAGACGGTGTTTATGAGAATAAATAGAGAGAGAAAGAGAAGGTTTAAATATCCAGATAGATGGCAGCAGCATAAAAGAGGTAGAAAGTTTTAAATATTTATGAAGTGTGGTTCGGAAATAGGGGAGGAGTTGGGGATGATATTGCTGAAAGGATAGCAAGATATGGAATATGTCTTTAGCGTTTTTCTATGTTTTGCTGAAGAATGAGAATGTGCCCCTGCTGCAGGGGAAAAATCATTTTTGAGAATTGGACAACATAAGAATCATGGATGGGCGGAGAGTTGCGACGACGCAACGTATCACAAGAAGCAGAATACAAGCCGCGGAGATGAAGCATTTGAGGGTAATGCAGGGAAAGGGCAGAAGAGATAGTGAGAAATGAACATATACGAGAGAGAGCAGGGGTATGTGCGATGAGAAATAAGATAGAAAAGGCACAGCTGAGGTGGCTGGGACATTTAGAGAGGATGGGGGAGGAGAGAGTGGTTAAGAGGTCATGGGAGTGGAAGCCGGGAGGCAGGAGACCGAGGGGGAGGCCGAGAAGAAGATGGAGAGATGAAGTAGAAGAGGTACTGGAGAGGCATAACTTCCCGAACATCAGGGAATTGAGAAGAGGTTGAGAATTCGAAGATAGAGATGGATGGAGGACGAGACTACACACACTCTGACAGGCAGATAAATGACTTCCTGGGAGCTGAAGTAAGAAGTAAGAAGTAAGAATATTATTATTATTTCCGTAAATTATAATACTACCTGCAACTCATTTCAAAATAAAGTAGATAAAGTTTATATTTACCGCGACTTATTAAGACATAATTATAATGCAGCATATCTCAAAAACTAGAGCTCATGAAATGGTTTTAAGGTCATATTTGTTTTTCTCATAATAATTTTTGTTTATTTTCACTATTTTGTGGAAAGGAAGCAGATTGGATTATTTTTCTGTGCAATATTATCAATCCCAAATATCTTTCTCAGACAGCAATTTTAATGGAATACATCATTCTCGTAGCCTGGCTCTAAAGAATTATTATTATTATTATTATTATTATTATTATTATTATTATTATTATTATTATTATTATTATTATTATTATTATTTTATTATTATTATTATTATTATTATTATTATTATGTATTATTCATTATTATTATATTATTATTATTATTATTATTATTATTTTATTATTATTATTATTATTATTATTATTATTATTTATAGAGCGTACATACATAGCATTTTGTTGACGAGCGTCGCTTTGAGCTGTGAAGTATTTTTGAAAAACTCGAATTTTAGGCAAACGTCTTTCCACAACATAGCCACAACGGCGTTGATATACGATGACAAGGAGCTAATAATAATAATAATAATAATAATAATAATAATAATAATAATAATAATAATAATAATATAATAATAGATGAATATTGATAATAATAATAAATAATAATAATAATAATAATAATAATAATAATAATAATAATAATAATAATAATAATAATAATAATAATAATAATAATAATAATAATAATAATAATAATAATAGATATAATTATACTAATAGTCGAGGACAATAAAATAGTAGGATATAATGAATAATGATAATAATATGAATAATTAATAAGTAATAATAATGTTCCAATAGATAATATAATAAGTAATATAATCAATAGATAATAATAATAAAATAATAATAATTAATAATAATTAATCGGCCCTTTTATGTTTTATGACTCCGTCAGTTTTTGACTTTTTTTTTTTGTTTTTTCTTTTATATATTTTAGTATATGATCCTAACAGTCAATTTAAGCGGGTGAAAAACATGATTCAAGAAAATATATAGGTCCAGTTCGTTACCGTGTTGTACCGATCCCGTCAGTTTTTTAAATTTTTTGTTTTTTTTTTAACTAAAGGAATACAAGGGTTAACCGGCAAAGATGGCAGGAGTCGGGTCTCTCGGCCTTTCGGAGAACGACGGTAGGACTATTTCCCCTCCGGGGAGGGTCTCCGGAACCGCTCTTTGTATTTGGTGTCCGCGGGGGGCAATTTTTTCTCCCTACGGGTATGGATAAACGTCCCCCTCCGTCCCCCGTCGGCTTGAGCCCTAAATATTTTTTTTTTCTTTTTTTAATTATTCAATTTAAACATTTTCGACCCTAATATTACACCCTGACCGTAATAATGAAATTGTTGTTTTTTGTAAGTGTAGAACTTTTTCGAGATATTTTATTTATGAAAATTTTTTTTATTTTTTTTTTTTTTTTTTTTTTTGCTTTTTAATTTTGTAATAAGCTTTATACCCTGAAATTTCAAAATTTTGTAATAGTTTTTCTGTAGTGTCGTACTTTTTGAGATATTTCGATTTTTTTTAATGTTTATTGTATAATGTGATTTTTAAATAATTATTGTAAAAATATTTGAGGACTTTTGGAGATTCATGGTTTGACCACGCTACTGAAATTCATTCGTTAGTATCATAGTACTAGCAATTGAATGTTAAAAAACAAAAAAATCAAATATCTGGACCGGAGTCTAACATAACAGGCCATAATAATAAATATATAATAAGAAAATAAGTAATATAAATAATTAATAAAATCATATAGAAATAATAATACAATAATATAATAATATATAGTCGATAATAATCAATAAATAATATAATAAGATATAATAATTGATAAATAATGAATAGTATAAAATAGTTAGTAATAATAATAATGACATATATATATATAATAATAATATATGAATAATTAATAATGAATATATGAATAATAATAAGTAATATATAATAATAATAATAATTGCCTTTATTCGAAACCAGGGAGCAACAAAAATTTCTAACTTTGGTTAAAGTTGGTAATTATAGAATACATTTTGTGATCAAAGGAAATCAGAATTAGGAGATTTTATTTAGTTTTAATTAGATTTTCGTGAAAAAGTATTCATAAAGTCGATTGTTTGTTTGTACCTTTTATTATGTCTTATTGAGAATTTTTTCTTTCCAATTTCATAAATTGATTTTATGAAGTCAATAGTTTATATTTTCATTATATAGTTTTTGAGTTAAATAAAACTAAAACATACCATACGGAGTAATGCACAGGCAGGCTGGCGTGTATGTATGGCAGACCCCTCGTGAAGCGCTCGCTCCTAATACGCGCGTGCGCCGCGAGCGATGGCCGTGTAACAACTTTACTCGGCGCTGGCGCGTGCGTGTCGCTAAGCGAAGGTAAGTTGTTATGTAATATTAAATATATACTATAGCGACATTATCGTGCTATAGATTAAACTTTATAACACATCTTTTTTGTTTAATGGGAAATTTGAAAATTCGCAACAAAACCATTGAATGAAATCTTCTCAGATAGCATAGTCAATTTTATATTTGATTTTTGATTATTGCTCTTGAGTATAATAAAGGGTCCATAATAAAATAATAATATAATAATAATAATAATAATATATATATAATAATATAATAATAATAAGTATCAAAAAGTAATACAGCACCTATATAATACTAAATTCTCTTATAATAACTTAACTGTAATTCTGTATAAAAAAAGTGTATTGAAACAACTGCTTGAAGAAGAAACGATAAACTTACTGACGGAAGAAAGGATTCTAGATAAGGAAAGACAAATAGTGAAAATGAAAGAATATTTTTTTAAAATAGCAGGTATCTTCTGTTTTTTTTATTTCAGAAAGTAATACAGATGTAGAAGGAAATTATGTTTTAATAAGTATGAAATTAAGTGGGATATTGTTCATGAACTCTCTTTGAAGGTACTTACTTAGCGACTGCGTCCAGGACCTTGTTTGCGCAAATAATCGCAGAAAGGCGCTGGATGATGAGAACTCAGTTTGATCCCACGCAGAAATAGGGCAAATTGTCATTTCTGTCCTTTATTTTTCCTAGTAGCCATTGGGTCACATCGCAAATAGTTTGCGCTAGGACCACCAATTGCCGCATAGTAAGTGTTAAATAATGCATCTCACGAATTTCCCGCCATATGTATTGATACTTTAAGCAGCACTGTAAGTTTATAATAGTATTGATAGTAGTATATATATATGAATATATATTGATATATATGATATATATATTAGGGTATAATTATAAAGTTTATCTATATTCTCATATGATATAATTTCATATATATATGGCCAGTATTTGTAGTTCTGTACTGTACTTGAGAGCCGAGGT
>JABUQX010012443.1:0-42500 GCA_015478945.1 Trachelipus rathkii
CGAGGTAGTGAATTACTAAGGTGCTTGAGCTGATCTTTTTTAAACAGCTCCCTACGCGGTTGTTTATACTGGTGACATCAACCTCCGCGAGCGCCATTATGGTGACTGTCAGTCCTTCATTCTCAACCAAGATCTTAATAGATCTACTAACCCCCTTTTCCTGGGATGCTTGCCAGGCTCCCACCTAGTGAACGTTTAGAACGCACACCTTCTTCTGTATTGATATTGATTTCTTAGTTGCCCCCATTCCTTATCGGATCGTTTAAATGTCGCTTGATTATTTCTATTCGGGAGCGATCATTACGCAATAGCATGAATGAGCTTGTTCCAAGCCAATGCAA
Organism: Trachelipus rathkii; assembly: GCA_015478945.1. Taxonomy (NCBI): domain Eukaryota; kingdom Metazoa; phylum Arthropoda; class Malacostraca; order Isopoda; family Trachelipodidae; genus Trachelipus; species Trachelipus rathkii. The sequence goes on from JABUQX010012443.1 coordinate 342, forward strand.
AAAGACTCAATCTCCAGCTGGCGTATGAGTCTAGGTGCGGAGTGGGCTCCTTATTTATCGAGACAACCGCTATCCCTTTTTCTCCTTTCATAAAAGAATTTCCGACTGTTTGATGATCCCTTTGCTTCTTCCAGAGAAGATGAGGCATCACTCGGACAGGCGGAAGCTGCCGAAGGCCCGGGCGGTCTTGTCCTCAGGCATAGCGGGTCGCGACGCCTTGGTGTCCCAAGATGCGCACAAAGCCAACAGAGAGAAGAAGAAACTCGTAGAGCCGTGCAATCAAAAACGACCCGAACTAGAATCGTGCATACCGAAGAACATTGATTATTATTTAAAGCGATCCGCAGGAGATCTCGGATTGAATCGTCAAGAGTGGAGCGACGAGCAGCGCGAGTGCAGCAGAGGTATTGTGAGGAGAAAATTCAAGACAGTATGGAAAGCTGTCGTGGAGAGTCCACAACTGCTGCTTCCTTTAGTTGTGGAGAGTATATAGCACAGAAATATCGGGTCGGTCAGCTAGATAACAGTTTTCTTACACAGTTGCTCCGTTATTGGGACCGGATCAGACTAGATGACGATGCTCCGCTCGCTGCGTGGAGCGGAAGGCGTTCTAGGTGTAGATTATTTGCTTGCGTATGCTCATGTGCCGGAGTGTGCGGGAGTAGGTAGGAGGCGAGACGGGGCTCTGCGCAAGTCGATGCGGGCAGATTGATGCACGACTTAGACGCTGAGAGCCTTCAAAATTGAGGAACTGTGAACCACAGCAGCTGTGCCAGAGATCTTTCTCACAGCGAAAGGGGTAAGATCATACATTAAGATGGACGCAGTCTTTTAGCACTTGCAAGAGTATCATAAGATGACTGGCGAGTAGCAGAGATGAGTAGCTCTTGTCAGGACATAATTCGTATATCATGCTCGTCCATATCACCCATCACCATCAGCAATGTTTGCTTGGCTGTTATCTGACATAATCTGGATGAATCCTCTTTATGCTGCATCTATGGACTAGAGCATTGTATATTCCTATCCCAACTCGGGAAACGATCCGAAGCGGCGGCTAACAAAGACCTATTTCAGCTGCCTGCCATAGCTCCTGTAAATTAATGGGAGAAAATGATTTCAGCCGCTTTCTCCCCTGTTCTGAGGAGTCGCCAAGCTTTTGTCGCAATACTTCCAGTTTGGCTTATCGGAAAAACATCGTATGCGACAGCGACCCTTTGTTAAAACCTAACGCATGACATCCGCGTGAAGCCTTCTCAACGGAGGGATGGTTCTTGGCGTATTCTTTGACCTCGAAAAGGCTTACGACACAACGTGGAGAACTGGGATTCGCTCCTAAACTCCATTCGCAGGTAGGTTTGCGACATACTCCGGCCTATTGTCTAACATGTCGTTTGTAACTCAGATTCCATCGCAAGGTTCGGGTGCTGCGGTTCTATCATACTGTCGACGGTGAGTCGCACTGTAGCTCTGCATGAAGGCGTTCCGCAGGGTAGTGGTTTTAAGGTTGTACTTAGCATCGGATTGTGCTAGCTCCGGAGTTTTAATGATCGATTGGGTGACCAAGCAAGGAGGAGCGAGAGTCTATTGCAGCGGACGTTCAGTTTTTCTCTATATAAGGCTGTCGATGACGTTAGCATTATAGCATAGCCGGATGCCACAGATTGCCTTTCGAACGGCCAGATTGAACTAGCTTTGAGAACAATAGGTTTCACGTGTGGGCTATGCTCCATGGCTATCATTGTTCACACACAAAACCTCAGCAGTGGCCCTGTTTATAGAAAAAAGGAATTCGAAGTAGTTGCCACCATCTTCCAGCGAAGCTACACCTTAGATAATGTGGCTCAGTTCGTGTAACTTTCACAGGTCAAATTTTAGGCCTCAATTCCTAGATGACCCTTTACATATGCACCGGGATATAAAAAGCCGGCTAAAGACGACAACTGTCATCGCACCTGACCTGTTAGCTCTCATCGGTCGCTCAATAATCTTGGGGAGTGCTGTACGCAGAAGTTCATTTTCACGTCTTACGTAGGCCTAATCCCGAATCGAGAACTGGATTATGGCTGTGCAAGTATAGATGTCAGGGGCTCATAACAATGACTGAAGCCTGTGTAGATCCATCCAAAAGTGGAAGCGAGCCGTGTTCCACTGGAGCTTTTCGATCGTCTCCCCTCCCCAAGGTGTAGGGCCTTGAGATTGATCGCTTCGGAATGGATGCCACTCTCGCGTCTCAAGATAGAGGAAATGACCCATTCATGGTGTGTCAATGTTATCTTCGGTTCACCCATCATCCGTCTGTTGACAGATAGCGGACGGATTCTGCAGGAGGTCTTACCGCGGTATCTCTAGCAACTCCTGATATACTGGCATGTTGCGAAGAGACGAAGGTGTTCATGAACATCTTCTAGATTTCTCATAACATTCGGCCCTTTTCAAAGTGCTGCCTTTTCTTTGTGACGAAGTACAGCACGGCTTGGCTATTGCCCTACTATGTCCGATTTGCTGTGGCTCGGGTGCGACATCTCCTGCTCCTCGATTCGAAAATAATCTAGACATGCCTGGGCTGCCGGATGCTGTTAGAAACATCCGATTCCTGAGTCTCATGGTCCGGCAGTTCACAGGGATGAATTTAGCTCCAGTGTTACTTGACGGATCTAAGAAACAGGAGGAGATGTGTGGCGGGCGCTTCGGGCGTTTTCCTGACGCAACCTCTACTATGCAAGGCCTTCCGCTTATTACTTCAATGTTTTTACAGCGCAGAGTTAAACGTGCTATGATGATTGCGCGCTTTGTCTGAAGTAACACTGCTAAAGTCTTACCAGATCACTATCATATGTCGCTTTTCAGGAATTCTGCTTAGGCGCACGTAATAGCGGACTTAAAAACAGCTTATTCGTAAAAACGACAAGTGTATCAGCCTGGATCATTATTTTTCGACTGTTCTCCAGCTGCGCTAGAAAATAATTATTTTTTAGATTGTGGAGCATCCCTATCGAAGTAGGGGGGCGGAAAGTGGCAATGAAATCGCTGAAGAGCGCCAGGCCAAAAGTGGCTGTACCTTTTGCTCGTGAGTTGATCCAGGTACTCGCCGGATCGCCATTCGACAAGGCCGGCCTCCCATCAACTGATTAGCAGGACCTGCTCTCCGACGGGCTTTCGATCTTGTTGGCAAGAGTGCTTGGAGGCGAGTGATGATCGGTCGGGAAGGAAACTCAGAAAACTATAAAGCCGAAGCATTCGTGAGCTGCGTCTCGCCCAGGCTCAGATGAAAGCGCTACATAGGTGATACTTGCACTGCCTCCGTTATGGCCACAGTCTAATATCATGCACAGGTCAGCTAATAGTGTCACGAGCACCTCCTACCGCGAGTTCACTGCAAATTTTTAGAGCCCGTTCGCCTACCCCGCAATCTGTTCATCATATCTTCATTGATTCGTTCCCATCGTTGACACTATTCGTCTGTCGTATTTCCTACTTTACGTCCATTAACAACTCGTACAAGCATTAGTCCAGATCTTATGTGAATCTTCCCACTTTAGCAGTAACAAGACATATTTCTCTTGTTTCAAGAATGAATTCAGGCCCTTGTAGCCTTTGAATTATAGTTATCTAATCTTAAGGACTATTTATACTTTTGATAAATTTGTATTTTATTTTATTTATTCTTGACTGACTGATATTATCAGCTATACCCAATCAAATCTTCGCTTTGACATTTGTAAACATATATAGTGAGGGCGCTCCATGGGCGGATTTTTTCACCCAGTGTGGCCGCTTCATTGTGAGACGTGGTGGGATACTACTATAGAATCAAAAAAATAAAAAAGTATATATATATATATATATATATATATATGTTATATAGTGTATAGTATATAATAACGGTATTATATAAAAATATTTATATATTAAGTATTATATATATGGATATAATATATATTATATTATAAATATGTATATAAGTACATATATATATATACTAGGTATATATTATATAATTTTATATTAAATATATATAATGTATATATATAATATATCTATATGATATATATAATATATATAATATAATATATATAATATATATATATATATATATTATATATTGTTATATAATATAAAATTTAAATTATATAAGAAAACATTTGCAGTCTTTGTGTTTTCCTAATCTTTGTGTATGTCTAAATATTTTTTGCAGATTCATTGCTTATATATACTAAGTTTGTAGTATAGTATACAATATTATATTAATATAGTATATTAATATCTAATACAATATATATATATATATACATAGTATAATAATATTATATATAGTTATATATATATATGAAAGAGATGGACGGAATGTTTTATTCTTTCAATATTTCCTGAATGAATGTGTATGCGAATAGTTTTTTTTTTATAATATTCGAGAATGCGAGTGAATATTGAATATTGCCAGTAATGTTCACATGGAAATATCTCGTCCATCTGGAATTCAACTTATAAAAAAGTTCTGTCAATAATTGAAATGAAACAAATAGTAATTCAATTTTCTATTTCTCTACAAGCATCCCGCCAACTATCTTTGTTCCAACCTTTTTCCTCACAATCTTCCCAACATTCCCAACCTTCCCCAAAACTCTTCCCAACTCTTGCTCCCCAACCTGAACGCCTTTGATAGGAAGGAAAGGACTTATATATTGTAATAAGACTCTACAGTTGATACTATAAAATAGATCAGTAGTTGCAAATAGAATTATTGATAAGGTATATACTTCAAAAAATATATGAATCATTTTCAGGACGTCTATCTAAACATTTATCTACAGATTATTTGTTTTCATGGCAGTTAGATCATGTACCAGAGAGGATGCAGTTGCACGACGTAACGACCGCTGTTGAGTGTCATGGGCGGAGACATAGCGATGTAGGTCTCTGCATAGACTGGTGAATAGTCAGAGTAGGGCTCTCCTTTGGTGTGAATGGATTCGCTGCAGTACCCAGAAATTGTTTGTTTTTTCGAAGAGAAGGTGTTGAGTTTCTGCTGTCAGCTGCACTGTGGGTTCGAACACCGGTTTTCTAAGCTGCTTGATCGCAAGTGTATACATTCTGAGCAATACTTCCTGAAATATAATGAAAGTGAATTCATCGGAAGATGGAGGGTTGATACGTCTGGGAGTCTATCAGATGGGAGGATGGTGCGTAGGAGTGAGGTCTTCAGGTGGCTTGAGTGTGGAAGTTGATTGAAAGCGACACGTTTGGTACTCGCAACAGAATATTACGGCTATCGCTTGCTTTATCCGTCTCTTGGAAACTATTATCAGATATTACTCAGTTTTATCACAGATTTCTTTACCATTTTACAGGCGATGCTGGAACTTGTTAACCGCTTCTCGTGAAATATGAGTGTGAAAAAGAGTTGGTGAATGTGGTATCTAAGGTGATGTCAGAGACTCAAGCTTATAGGATATTGGGGAGTACTATAATCGTTGCCGTCGAGCTGCACTTGTAAGAGTCAAACCTTATTGTAGTGAATGGTCATGTCTAGCAGAGATGAGCTAATCATAAGAGGTGGTGTGTCTAGGAGGTGTCAATGGTCTAGAGCCAGAGAACGACTACCTAGTGTCATTGCAGTCATGTTGATAGGTGAGCTGAGTAAGGGATGAGCTGTCCTCCGCATGATTATGCTCGCGTGAGTGGTTACGTTATGGCTGATCTATACGATGGTGGCTGTATCGATTCAACGGTTGGAATAGTAACGGAATGTACTAGAGTTGGCAGATAGCGAGTATGCATGACTATTAGCAGAGCAGATGCTTACAGACTATTAATGTGGTTATATATGATACCGTGGTGAGGGGTGTGAGGCGACGCAGCAAGTTATACAAGCTACGTGAGGTGACGTTATACTTTGAGAGCATTAGCTTCTATCCTATCAAATGGTCTGGCAGAGAGGCTATTTATCACGAGCGGTGGGATAAGAGTCATAGTAATTGAGTGAAGATTGTGGTGACGTTAAATATCTGCGACGGGTGAGAAGTGTAGTTCTAGTTCTTATAGGTCGTCCGTGTATCCGAGAGTGAGTAATGAGTTTAAAATAATTTCAAGGGATAAGAGGTTATAATCTGCAAGGTTCTTCTGATGAAAATTTATATATTAACTAACGTAAATTCACTATGTAAGTAGCAAATAGAGTGTAGATATTGACTAATCGCTCAACTGTGGATGAAATATATTATGAAACTAAGACATATTTTGCTGCTATCGTTGAATCAACTCATATTAATTGCAGTTTTATTGTAAAGTTTGTTTAATTGTGAATATCAAGTTCAGTTAGTCATTGAGTGTTTAGTAACCAGGACAAGTGTTATGTCATTATATTGTAGGTATGTGGAAGACAAATTTTAAAAATGATCAGAATAACGTATGCTTAAGTTTAATATATTTGTTATAAACGAACTTATTTTTCAGCGTTGAGGACGAATTGTCATTTTAGTTGCGGCTAGCGAACTCTAAATTAAAAAGAAAAAACAATTTAAAAAGAGCAATTTGATTATATTTCTTCATTATATTTGATTAAGTAGAGCTTCACTTAAAAATGGTGATATATTAAGCAATACAATTTGGTTCGGGTAAAGTGAACTATAAAATATATAAGAAACAAAATAAAAGAGTTTAGGATTGCAGAAACCCATTAATAGTTTTCTTATTAACATTTATAATAAATATACACAAGCAATTTTCTGAAAAAAGATTTCTTTTTTACTGGAAAGGATATCCACAAGTAGTACAATGAAAATTCGATAATAAGAGAGATTACGTAGCCTATTCGGGCGCGTCATTCTGTTTACGTGCAGGGATTGCTTGGGATTTTTTTTCGCTGCTCCATTGGCGGTGCTGTGGCCTAGTCCGTCTAAACACAGCCCATAAAGAGTTCCGTACCGCTTTCTATTAATGTATGCATTTGCCTCAGTCCGCCTCTTTGCTGAATTGTGGCCAGAATTGATTTGTTTGTTTTGCACATATGCATATTTTCTCTATGAGGCAACCTTATTTATTATATATTTCTAATATTTTTATTGTCACATTTGTCAGATAGTTTTAAGTCTTTGTAAATGTATTGGTCCAGATTCATTATTATGTTTAATTTATTATTATTATTATTATTGTTTATTATTATTATTATTATTATTATTTAATTATTATTATAATTATTATTATTATTATATTATTATTATTATTATTATTAATTATATATTTTTTATATATCTTAAATATAAATTTATATAATTATATATACTACTAAAGATATGATATATAGTAATATTTTATAATATATATAATACAGTATGTAACAGTAATAGTAATAAGAATAAGAGTATAATATAGTATAACACATAGAACTAATTATATCATACTATTATATACTAGTTATATATATACTATAAATACGCTATATAATAGCTATTATATATTAGTATATATTACTTATATTATAATATGATAGTAATATAGAATATATATATATATAATATATATATTAATAATGATATAATTTAATATATATAGTAATATATATTTACTATATATATATGAAATACAGTATATGGGGTATATATATATATACTATATATATATAAGCTTAGTATATAATTATATTGATATATTATATTATAATACATATATATAGTACTATGTTATATATATATATAGTGATACGTATATTAGTTATACCATAACTATATATATAGTGATATGTTAATGACTATAAACATATAAGTATATATAGACTGATGATATATATATAATATTATATATATATATGATTAGCGTATATATATGTAGGATTAGATATTTGATATATATACTATAATATATACTGTAATATGCTATCAATAATATATACTAATATATATAAATTATATATAGATAGATAGATAGATAGATAGATAGATAGATAAGATAGAATGTTCTCTGGATAGATAGATAGTAGATAGTAGATAGATAGATTAGATAGATAGTTAGGATTTAGATAGATATAATAAATAGATAGATAGATCGATAGATAGAGTAGACTAGATAGTAGTAGATAGATAGATAAATGGATAATTAGATAGATAGAATAGATAAAGATAGATTAGATAGAGAGATTAGATAGATTAGATAGAATAATGATAGATAGATAGATAGATAAAGAAGAAAAGGAGTTGGAGAGATAGATAGATGGATAGGAAGATAGATAGAAGCTGATAGAATACGATAGATAGGAGTTAGCATAGGTAGAAGTAAGATACAGTATATATATACGTTTAGCTATGATAGATATATTACGTTATAATATATGGTATTATCATAATATTATAGGTATACATATATATACTAAATGTAACCAATTAGTTATAATATATTATATTATATATATATATACTATAGTATATATGTATAGTATAGTATATATTATGTAATATATATATATATTAGCTATATATATTTATATATTATATAGTATATATTATATATAGTATAGGTAATATTATATATATATATTATCTTATATATATTATATATATATATTATCTATATATATAGTATAAGTATTAATAATAGTATATTTTAATATATATATATGATATATTGATATATTATAATATAAATACATATATATTTATAATATATATATATATAAGTATATATAGTAATAATATAGTAATATTATATCTATTATATCATAATATTATTATATTATATATTATATATATAAATATTAATATAATATAATATATGTATTATTATTATATATATATAGTCTATTATATATACTTATATATACAATTTATTACTTTCAAAATAGATAGATTGAAAAATTATATGATTAAGTGGACTGATAATGAGTATATAAATTGTTAATAGTCTTATTAGTCATTTACTAAGTATTTGTATTAATCCAATTGATAATCTTAGTAGTCGTCTATTGATATCTAAATATTACCAGAAAATAGTTTATTAAGGATAAACTATTCATGATAAGCGATTTGACGAATAGTTTTTAGATATTCAGATAGAGTAATAAACGAATTAAATTTAGAAACAGAATCAGAGGGAATTTTATAGTTCTTCCTGAAATGAGGAAAAATAACAAAATTAATATTAGGTCTAACATTTAGCAAAAATTATCACAACATATTTGTTAAAAAGTTGTTAAAACGAATAATTTCACAATTTTATTGAGATTATATTATTATTATTATTATTAGATTATTATTAATTATATTAAATATTATTATTATTTTATTATTATTATTATTATGATTATTATTATTATTTTTGATTATTATTATTTATCTATGTATTATTATTATTATTATTGATTATTATTATTGATTATTAATTGATTATTATTATTATATTATTATTAATTATTATTTTATTAATATCATTATTTAATATTATTTATTATGTTTAGTATTAATATACCATCTTTTAATTAACTACTTAATAAAGAATTATGTTTAAAAAGGTATTTATAATAATAGAAAGTTAACCAAACTTTAGTAGTTATGAGATTATAATTAGATAACTTATGTATAAGGTGATATTTTAAGTACTTGCATAATACTTTAACTAAGTGTAGAATGATTCGATCATCGAGTGAAAGTGTTAGGTCTCAATTATAAATAGGTAATGCTAGATTTATAAGGATTCTATGAATGATTGATAGTTTAAGAAAATATATATACAGTTTTAATTTTTTTCCGTTAAAAACATTTGGAGATAATATTTAAGCAACCTCTTCATGACCTTGAGAGTTGCGAAGTCCTGTTAAAAATTGCCGCTACAGGAAATCCAATTTTCTTTTCAATTGAATTTATAATTGATTAAGTCTTTATAAGCGAGAATAATATGGCTCCCTAGGGAACACCATTATATAATTTATTATATTTTTTGTGTTTTTTTTACGGTTCATACCAGGTCCTGTCAACGGGGCATGCCCATTGTATGAGGAGGGGTGTTAAAAAACAACAAACAGTTCAACAACACAGCAATATGATACGCAGGATGAAGCAACAGTACATAGGCGGGCTTTAAAGTGAGGGAGATTGAAATTGAGTTAGGAAAAGCCGAGATGGAAGAGGAATTCCCACAGAAAGAGGTGACATGGAAGAAGGGGAGGCACCGCAAGAGCGATACTAGTCTGGAGTTGCTGAATGATAACACAAAATCAGGTGCCGACCATGCCCAAACCTTATGATGACTAACGGACGCGTCTCTACAAAGAGAGTCGGCAGACGAAGTGGAAAAAAGATTAAATCGAGCAACCTACGATACGAGTAACTAATAAACACGAGATAAGAACAAACACACAAAAAAAAAAAAAAAAATAGGCGAAATGGAAACAAGGACGAAAATAGAAACTAAAGAAAAACGGAAAGTAGATAAGTCCCAAATTCTGCCCTTTAGGACATGAAAAATACTATATATGTTAGTAAACAGAAATAAATAATAATATAATAATATATATAATATATTATTAGATATATATAATAAATAAATATATTATAAAGTATTATAAAATATATACTAAGTAAAAAAAACAAACATAGAAAAATAAATAAATTACTAGGATAGTTAACTGTAAAAGAGACAATACTAAGAGGTATATAGATATATATACTACAGAAATTCAAGAAGCAAATATATATACATGATATATATATATATATAGTATGATATATACTATATAATATATATATATATATATTATAATACTATATAAGTATTATTTATATATTTTTTAGATATATAGATAGTATAGTATAATATATTATATTATAGTATAGTATAGTATAAGCTTATATATATACTTATATTATATATATAGGTAGTAATAAGTAAAATAAAAGATCGATGATTATTGATAGAATTAGTATATTATATATGTATATTTGTAAGATAGTAAGTATGATTTATACACAGATCAGATAGGAGACCAAACAGGAACACAAACATAGTATATATATATATATATTTATATATAATATAATATAAATAAGTATTATATTTTATATTAGGGCTATCAGAGGATATAAATTTATTTAACATGTAGGAACGTATTAAATTATATATATATATATCGTATAGTATAATATATAGTAATATTTATAAATCTGTTTTATATATGATATATTATAGTATATTATATATATATAGTTAGTATGATATATATATATGTAAGTTAATAGTTGTACAGTTATATCATTATATATATAATTATATGGTATTAGATATGATATAATTAGTATAGGTCTTTTCGTTAAAGGCACCAGCGGAGTATTATCGAGTCGATTTATACTTAAAGCGTCTGTGGATTCTTCTAAAACACATGTGTATATTTTGGAATCGCGCATATAAGCTATTACGCCTGTAGTGTACAAAAATACAAGCTATATGTAAGGTCGGGTTATGGATTTGAAACATACTAACGAGACTGACCAAGAGGATGAGTAATTATCAGGTTAGCGATGCGGGTCTCTCGGGCTCTGGGTGGATAGGGAGGGACGTGTCGTCCCCTCTGTCCCCATACGCTCGATACCCCTTTCTTGAAATATGTTCTTCTAACTTCAATTTTTTAGGGGTCCCGGCCGTAGAGACAGAGAGGGACGAGAGTCCCCTCGTCGTCCACATGAGAGGCGAAGAAAAGGGGGGGGGAAAGAAAAAAAAGAAGAACAAAAAAAAAGAAAGAAAAGGGAGCGCAAGGTTAAGGGGAACGGGGGGCAAAAAAAAAAAGAAGAGAGGAGAAAGAAGGTGGGGGGAAGTTGAAGGGAAAAAAAATGTAGATGATAAAAAAGGGGGTGGGTGGAAAACAACCCGATTCTGTATGTATTAGCGGCACACGTCTAGTGGTGTCCGTGTAGATTATTAGAATCGATAATACGAATTTAACTGAGAGGTTGTGATTGATAGAGTATATAGGTATAATTATATGGTATATAGTAGAATAGCTTATGGAGTGAGTATTTATACTAGTAGTATGTATAATAGCTATATTATATATAATTTACGTCTATTGGTAATAAGCATTACAAGCTGATCCCATATTTAGTTGTTGAAAGAACATAGATGAATTATATTAATTAAAGATGAATCGGGCAAATCTGAAGATTGCAGCTTTAATGGAGGCTGAACCTATGATATAGTGTATAGATATCGTATAGATATATAGTATAATATACTAAGCGATATATATTATATGGTAAATGTATAGTGACTCTATGTACTATAATATAGTATTGTATATTATAGTAATTTAATAGGGATACTTTAAGAAGTTGAATATGTAGATGCTGTGGTGTGTAGGTCTGCGCGATACATTCCAGAAAGGAATACTTATCATGTTACAGCTCGATGGCGAGTAGAATTTTTTAATTTTCAAGCCCAACGTTCCAGACCGTGTGTTTACGACTCAGAAGATATTTCACATGTGAAAACATTTTTATTTTTTTGCCTTTCATTCTTTTTTACTCCGGCTATTCCAAAAATATTTCTACTCGGAGAAATTATTATCATTAGTGAAACGTGTTTTTCTTTTTTTTTTTTTTTTTTTTTTTTTTTCTTTTACATTGTGTTTAGTTATAGCTTGTGTATTGAAGATTATCATTTTCTTTTTTTGGGAGAATCAAAATTAGAAAAAGTATATACTCTTTGCTAGCATAAACATACATGCTCTAATAATTTATATAATGCGCATCTCTCACACACAGATGCTGTTTATATATATTATATAATATAATATATTATATTGTATATATAATATGATAGAGTAATATATATATATATTATATAATATATTATATATATATATATATATATATATTTAGTATTATATATATTAGTAATATATATAGGATATAATATACATATTTCTTGAATTTAGAATATATTCCTATATGCAGCAAATTGGATTATAGAAATATATTCAGGTTTATCTGTTCATAAAATATTAATAGTATATATATTATATATATATATAAGGTAAAAAAAACCTATAAAGAAATGATCTAGAAAATAAATTAAAATAAATTAATAAAATAATAATAATGAAAAAAATCTTTATAAGTTTGTGAAAAGTTTGAGAACTTTAAAATGATTATATTGTTCTTGTATTTTGATGCTTTAAACTTTTTAAAATAATCTATTATAAGAATTTTGGTAAGAGGAACCAACAACGCTTCGTCATTGAACTATAATAACAAGTTATTATTTTAAATATAATGTAAAAAAAGGTTTTTTTTATTATCAAGCTCTGTTTTTGTGAGTTTTGTTTCGAAATTTCTCTATCTCTCATTTCACTTCTCTGTCTTTTCCCTGTTTACTATTTCTTTGTCTTTTTTTTTCTTTGCTCTATTAGTTTGTCAGTAATCTCTCTCTCTCTATTGTTTTCGTACCCATCATCTAATTCGGTTCTTCCATTTCTTGTCCTTCAGTTCTCTCTCTCTCTCTCTTTCTATCTTCTGTTACTTTCTGATTTTATTTTTTTTTTCTCTCTCTCTCTCTTCTCGTTCTCTCTCCCTCTCTCTTATATATAGTATACGATATATATATATGGTAATATATATGTATATATTATATAGTGTATTATATATCTTATGCGTGCGTAGTTAGGCTAGATCGGTGATGCTATTGTACCATGAGAAGAGGGAGACAGGTTGGTGCAATCGTTGCTGACGCGCGGTGTGTTGTCGGTGGCGACGTGCATTCTGTGAAGTGCCAGGTTAGGCCGGGCCGAGGGGACGTCAGACCCGAGCGGGAGATTACGTTCCCGTAGGGGCGTGTGTGTGGATCCACAGGTAGTGGTATTCCTGGTCACTGAAGAGGTTCGGTTCACATATATATATTATACTAACGTATTATATATTATACTAAATATATATATAATGTAGTAGTATATTTCGCTCTCCTCTCGTCTCTGGTTAATTTAATAATTATGAATGAACTGGAATGAATTTGCTAAATTGCTTTTAGGTTGCATGGGAAAAATATTTAGTGACAATGACAATGACAATGAAAGGGAATAAACGTTCATCAATGTTTGCTCGTCATTAATTTTTTTTTTTCTGCTCCGTTCCTCTGCTTTTTATTCTCTTCTCTATTTTATTATCAATTATTATTATTTATTATTATTATTATCCATTATTATTATTATTTATTATTATTTATTGATATATTAGTTAAATTTTATTATTATTATTATTATTGATTATTATTATTTTTTATTATTATTATTATATTATTATTATATATATTATTATTATATTGGTTTAATTATTAGTAGATTTTGGTTGTGTTGTTGTTGATTGTGTTTGTTGTTATTGTTTTAGCAGCGGATGTTTGCGCCGTTGATCGTGTGGTTGAAGTCGTTCGTTTTTGTTTAAATTTTTTTCTTACTTTTATACAATTCTGATATATACAATGCGCTTTATATATATATTAGGTATAATATATATAATGGTAATATTATATAGTATATGAGAGTGTGGAGATATATCGGTATGTGTAATATATTAGGGAGTAGGTAGTAAGTGTATCAATTACTACAGTGACGATGATATAGCAGTAATATCTTGTAATATCACTATAATAGTTTTACAGTATATAACTATATAATGTATCGACGTAAGGGTATATGCGGCTATTGGCGCGCGCATTGGTTGATATAGTTATAGATGGACGATGTAGTAGATTCGGCGTGATCGTTATAAGTTATTAGCCGGATAGATGAGCCGTAGATGTTTGCACATAGCGCTAATCTACATGTAGCAGAGGCAGAGACGCATAGTAATCAGATGATAGGACTAGGATGTACGTAGAGTGGGCACTGGCTGAGATTGACGATTAGGCGAGTGTAAGTATCATCGAGGTATGCGGGAAATATTAGTACAAGGACGTGCCCACAGGGAAGTGTCACGAGACATGTCTCTTGTACGATGTGGTGATGGTGAGGAGGTATAGTCAGTGCTTGACAGCCGTATGAAGATGCAGACTTGCTATCGTAGCGAGTGAACAGTGGTATCGTTGGTAAGCGAGCGATCGGGTGGATGGTTTCTGCGTATTAGCGTTGGGATAGTGTAGTAGCGAAGCTCGAAGTACTCGTAGAGCTGAGTATAGGAGAGGTGGAGGGAGGAACGTACTATTATGTCGATTAATGGTGTGACGCCCACGCTGTTCTATTGGATGAACCGGAGGGGGTGGGCGCGCAATAGTGCTGCAGTGTGGCCAGGCAGCTCGATCGTGAGTTGCATACGAGTCGTATGTTACGCAAGTGACATGTGGCGAGCACATAGCGAGGAAGGCCTCGGGTATTGAACGCAGAGTACGTGATCTGGCGCGCCAGATCCGATGATTAGAGTAGATCGGATCGAGGCGAATTGATGGAGCAGCCTGTTGGTTATAGCAGGCATATGTATGAGGCCACAGTTTTTCGGTAGACCACGACGTGTAGAGCGTGGGGCGTGAATTAGGAGAGAGACGATAGCGGCGAGGTGTCGAGCTAGGGAGCATGGGAGCGAGTGACTAGCGCCTGGGTTATGACAGAGGCGTGAGCGGAATTGCTGTGCAGCAGGGGTAGGAAGTTCCGCGCGCGAGTGATACGAACAGCATTAATTTTGGTCCTTTAAGACATCAAGGAAGTTATTCAAGAGTTTCAGTTTCCACTCATACGAGTCTTACCGGTAATCCAGCGCCGCTGCGACTACGGTACAGGGATGGTGACAGATGTGACATAATATATATAGTATCATATAGTAGTATATTATATTATATATATATATAATTATTATAATAATATATATTATACTATATATATATATACTATTAATATTAATTATTTATTTTATATAATGTAGAACTACTATATTATATAATATATATATATATATATATATATATATTCATTGTATATATATATATATATATATTAGTAATATGACCTCGTATAGTAATTTTTATTTATTGTTTATCTTTCTCTCTTTCCCAGATTATTGTTTTCGTAGCACACACGAAAGATATAGAAGCATGCAATCTTTAAATGAAACCCCCTTTTTTCTCCGTGTCTGATTAGGGCTAGTAGATGGAGTTAGCTGGATCGACTGAGGGTCGCGTGCTGTGAGTAAATAGAGATAGTGTCGAGGGTAGTATACGCCAGAGAGTCTATTAGTGAGACTTATCAGACGGGCGTGATCGGTGTTCGTGGGCTGTACGCAGCGATATGATTCGCGGTCAGGGGAGCGGATCGGTATCAGATTAGGAGCGTGATTCGGTTAGTCGTCTGGTAGGACGATCGCGCGGAGCGACAGCTTACAGAGGACGGTGGACTTTTTCGGAAGTGTAGCCGATTTCTGGGGCTGTATATATATATATATATATAGTATTATAATATAATATATAATATATTATATATTTATATATAGTTATTATAATATAATATAAGTATATATTATACTATATATAATCAAATATATATATATATATATATATTACAATAAAATATTTATTCTTAAGAGTAACTGTTGTTCACCGTTTCAATTTACTTCCTTTTCATCTACGCCTCATATTCTTGTCATCTGATCTTTATTCATCAATAACCATAAACCCTTATATATAGATAATTTTTACTCTACGTTGTTGGATAAAGCCTAATAAGGTTATTTTTTTAGGTAAACTTACACTCGTATCATCTTTAATAAACTAAATAACTTTAATCGTTCTCAGGCTAACAATATTTAAAGGGCTTCCCTCCGTATTGCTACCAGGTCTACTAGAGTTACATCAACCCGGGCCACCATTTCTGATCATCAGGGAATCAAAATTTTATTAAGCTCTTCAAATTAAGATTAGAAAGAAAAGAATAAACGAAGGTTAAAAACAGAACAATCTGAAATCTGCACAAAATTCAGACACATCCCCACACCTTCTGGTACATTAGTGTACATTAGTGACTTCAGATAATGTTATTTTGGCATGTCTAATTATCGTTTTTAAATCAATTGTAAATAAATTTAAATTTCTATATAAAGTTTAAAGAACTATTAGGGTTTTGTTTAGTTTTATATTAAGTTTTTATGTTAGTTATTATTATTTAAGTATTTATTAGTTAGATTATGCTTTACCTCAAAAGGTGTGTCCAGGCTTAAAATTACTTTACAATTTTTATCTTTTTCACTTTATCAAAATTTAACCTTCGTCTCCATTTAAGACTGTATACCTTTAATTTTTTATATGATTAGTTTTGCTCAACTTTTTTCTGAGAAATTAATAGGCAAACAGGTTCAGGATAATAAAAACTTTTAAGTAGTCTATACTCAAAAATATATATAGACCAATAATAATATTGCATTTAATTCAAAGTTCAAACTGATTTGCATTATGTTAACTAATAAAAATTTGAATTTAAATAAAATCTTTAATGAATGTATTTCCTTTAATACTATGTGCAAAGATATTTGAAGTATATATATATACAAGTAAGAGGATATATCTATGTTTAGTATATATATAATATAGTATAATATATTTATATATATATAAGAAATATATATAATATATATATATTTATATATATTATTATATTATAGATTGTATTAATATATATATATATTATATATATATTATATATATATATATTACTTATATAATAATAATATATAATATAGTATATATTGTATATATATTATTAATATATACGTATATCTATATATATATGTGTGTGTATATTAAATAATTTCTATAGGAGTATAAGTTATATACCTATATAATATAGATGATATTATGATCTGAAATCTAAGTATTCGGGTCTACGCTATTCCTCAAATCCTATATCGGAATATTCGCTTTTTCAACTATTCTCCGAATATAGCTTTATACGACCACGTGAAAGGTTACGTCAACAGATAAACAAAGGTTGCTATTGTCATTATAAAATCATGAAAATTTAGATGAGACTATTTTCCAAAAAAATAAAAATAGATAGGTCAAATGTTCTTGTACCAATTATCGAAAATCTTTGTTCATTTTTCAAGATCCTTACGCATTGCATTTTCAGCAATATTACTAAAAATAAAATCATGTAGTATCTGTATACATGGACCACATGGTGCTATAAGCTCAGGTGTAAAGAGGTTTTTGTTTTTTGGCCCGCCCCCTATCAATTCATTGTGTATTCATTGTTGCAACTATGGTATTCACGGATCAATATTATTAGAAGGTCTGTAAAAGGATATTTATTTACTTGAAGAAAAATATCCTCATCGATTTTCTACTCATTTCATTCAGAAGGTAACCTATTTCAGTAACTTTGGAATTGGTAAAGCATGATAAATTAAAATTCAATGACGTTTTCTTACACTAGCGCGTTGTTACCAGAACTATTATATGGCTTAAGGATATGTTTGAACGAGAACAAGGGGTTCCCCTATCCATTTACGGGCTGCTATCAACCAACAAATTTACTTGATTTTCAGTCAAATTTTCCATTTACTTAGATTTCAACATCATAAAACAAGCATTAAACGGTGAGTACTATCGCCAAGGTTATCCTCCATTTAGCATATAATTATTGTTTAAATAAGGTCAATTAAAGAGCAAAAGGCTTCAGTAATAATTACAGCTCGTTAACTTAAAATCACCAGGAAAAAAGACTTTCTAAGTTGTCTATGATAAATCTTTTTGTACTACTTTAATTCGATCAGCTGCATTTTTTCCACATAGAATCAGATGAATTCATTAAAATCTGGTTCGTTGTAGCATAAAAGGAATTGCATCGAATTTAGTCTCTGCTTTTTTCCTTATCATGATTCACTGTATTGAACTAAGTGTTCATTTTCCTTCTTTAATTGATTGGTTTTAAAAGGAATTTTTCATATAAATCGAAAGAAAGTGAGAGTGAAAAAAGGAAGTCCCATTCTTCTACGGATGTATATTTTACATAAAAGTAAACTACTAGAATTACATCAAGGAAATAAAGCAATATATAACTTTGGCATACTTTGGGGACAGTAAACATATTCTTCAATGTTATAAAAATGTGAATAGTTTTAATTAGAAAAATAGGCAATAAAATAGCTTTCAGGCTCCCGCGGGTCATCAGTAGAGAGTAAAAATATTTCACAAAATATTTGAAGCAAAGAAATAGTTTATCCCTGAATGAAGAACTGTGCTAATTGTTCGCTTCATGTTTAACCTTAAGCTTATCAATGAAGTTGTAGGTTTAATATGTTTAACGTGTACGAACTTTCAATTTTCCTTTAATTGTTTTTAATATTTGAATGTGGTTTGTTATATGGGTTAATAAGTAGTTTCATTTACTTTTTGTTTTATTACTCTTGGTATATAACACTCGATATCATAAATTTCTTGACGGTTCTTCATTGATTGTATTGGAATCGGTGCGTTCCAAAATTAATCGTTTTTCATATCATCATGGGCATTTTGGATATTTTGAAGACCAGATTTGGTAAAATTCTTATGGGATTTTACATTTTCGAAGAGTGTCTTATCATAATTGAATATGATATATAAGCTATATTATATAGTATTAATAATAGTTTATTTCATTATATATATATATATATATAATTGAAATATATCATATATATATATATATAATATATTATATTATATTATAATTGGATTATATATGATCGGCAATGGGATTATAATGGTCTTTGGATGATGATACGGGGTATTATATTAACAGTCATAATGTCAGCTATGAATAAAGAGGGTAATATGGACAACATCAGGTAAGAGAAGGATGGGTTGTAGTTAACGTAAACATAGCTACGATGGGGTGAGTAACTTTCTCTTTCTAGACGGATTTACTGGGGCATGAGGGTCTGGATAATCCATCATCAGGGCTCCAACAAAGTCGTGCCATACATATTGATATCCACTTTGCCTGGTAACGGTCTTGATCCTTGAACTTTAATACTCTTGATGGAAGCGGTTCACGCCTGCCATCACTAACATCGCATTAGGTTAATCCGGAAATTTCTAGGTGAGAATTAATATGTTCAGACCTTATACTCATTCACATCCAAGGATGTATATTTGATACATTGTGTAGTGGTTCTCGGCTTTCGCTGTTCCCAGAAATCTGTGCTACATCTGAAAAAGCATTCACGGCTCTGCTTTTTGGGGCCCTCTAAACCAGTATGGGTAGCAGGCAGTCCCCGAGAGTGTCCGTATTTGTGGGGCATCAAATATCTCAGCTTTTTTCTTCTCGTCACTCAGACCACGAAACGTTGAGCATATATAGGCGGAAGCATTGCGTACTCCATCATGGTCAGGCTTCACAAATTGTTTAGCAACCCAAGTTTTATTGTAGTGAGGAGTAAGATGATGTTTCCTCTCTGTACAAAGTGGTTCACGTACTGTTTGTACGGCGTCTGTTTTGAGCCTCACTCATTCTCAATTTTGGTCAGTGAATTTTGTTTCGGCTGTTTCCATAGCACAGGAAGCAGGGATATTTTGGTGAAACCTGCTTGCTACGCTGAGCTAAGAATATCTTACGCATTCTAGGGTGATCGCAGTATTTACATCCAATGTACTGATATTGTTATACCTCTCCAAATGTCTTTATTTTTGCATTACTCCTCTCTAATCGTACCGAGTACCCAGGCTGGGAACCGAAGCATTACCTGTTGCCAACGTTGGTGTATACGTACACATTTTTCTTTAAACTGATGCTCTTGGAGTTTAATAAACAGCTCGCCATAGCTCCACATGCTGACATCGTATCTGGGAGTCTCCATAGCGATAGGTAGTAGGGGCCTGCACTTGCACTGAATCACATAAGTGTTACATCTGATTGGAGAGAGCTGCCGCAGCTCTGCTTTCTCTGTTAACGATAATATGGTTACTCTTGTGCCATGGTACTAGTAGTATTTTTTCATGCACTCCTCGGAAGGACCGAAACTCTAGGAAAGCTTGCGGCAAAAGTACAACTCCTTTAATACAAGATCGGTTTTCAGTTCACCTGTGAACATGAGGACCATCCGAACTGTTTTCAGAATGATGATAGACATCATCACTCAGGTTCATGGCATCCATACATATAGACGTACTAAAGTTACCATGCTCCCCGAATATCTACTGCAGTAATTTGCTGCTACTGTAGAATATATCTGGCGGGAAAGTAACGTCTATGATCAAGCGCTACGTAGATGCGGTCAATGAATTTTGTCATTTTCCTAGGGAATAGATGCAAAGAATAGGATCCCATGGGATTTGCACTGAAACGGGAAGTGTGTATATTCAGAATGCAAAATCGAGAATATATAATGTGAAACAGCACATCCGAAGCATTACTACAATGAATATTGCATACCATCAAAGTCCATCCATGAAAATTTTCACCTTTTTTGTTGACCATATGTAAGTGTTTTTCTTTATTTTTCTCTTAAATGGATAACCGGCGAACTTTGAAAAAACTATTCGGCCGAATAGCGACGTGATTATTTCGGTGCCGAGATATTGGTATTCCGCCGAAATACTTATTAGCGAATATTCTGGTATCTGGCGGTATCGCTGTTTGGCACACTATTCGCCGACTCCAATATATATATATATAGCTTATATGTATATATAAATATTATAATATATATGTATATAGTATATATTATATATATATATATATAATATATATATACATATATATATGATAATACTGATTAAGTGTACTAAACTCCTATTTATTCAGCGGCTATGATAACTCAAGTAATTAATTTAAGAACCTTTATTAAAAAATGACAGATTATATTTAAATATTCTGCCTGAATCTCCTACTTTCGTGGGTAGACTCACATCTTTCAGGATTTCCAAGAGAGAATGTGTTTTTGTAAACAATCGGGATATTATTAACTTTAGCGGTTGGTTCGTGATATTCTGCTTGTCATGACATACCTGTTTTTGCAAGATTCTCTGCAATGAGTTTGATAGTTAAGCTGTTCGTTAATACTTGGTTAAAATTCAACTGAGTCAGCAGTATCTTCGTTTCTGTATTTTTTATTATATATTTTAACATTCGTAAAAATTTCTATTTTTGTGATTGTTTATTGTTTTGTATTCTTCCTGGCTATTTTCGATTATTTGATTGGGATTGCCATTTGTTAATTTTTGGATCGCATTATTAAGGGAGTTTTCTATTATAAAGTTCCTTATATCGTATTTGTGTTGATATATCCTTCTGCTAAGATCTAGTCGTTTACTATATATTTTTTATGATTGCATAGCTGAGGAATGAGGAATTGCTGCGCGTTAGCTATTACTTGTTTGAGTATTTGGTTTTATTATTTATTAGGGGTTGACTTATTATAATTATTGTTTAGATTTTGTGTTTTGGTAATTTATATCTGTTTGTTATGATTGGTATATTATGTTTTTTAGTCTTTTGTTATCATTCTGTTGTATTATTCTTTTAGCCGCACACCCCTCTTACTAGTATATGAATGATTATTGAATGATAGATTTTTTGGTGTTTGAATTTCAGTTCAGGTGTCTTTTTATGTGTAAATCTCTTTCTTTAAATTGTCGTAAAGGAGATATGGGTTTTCTCTTCAGAAGCAAGAACGATCTCACTCTACTGAAAAGAACAGGTTTCAAAAAAATGCGTTACGAAAACAAAATTGATGAAAAATAAATAAATTGCGTTTAAGTGAGTAAGAAGGTAATGGTAACTGATAGTGTGATCGTTTCGCTTTAACGTTTAACGGTGTTCAAACTCGCTCGTTGCTAGGTAATAGCGGTGTTATTTTTATTTGTTTATTATTTCTGATTTAATAATGGTTCATGAAGTTTTCATATTCCATGCAAGAAATAATAATAAAACAATGAACGCATATAATAACAATAATAATAATAGATAAGATTTTCTAGTAAATGATCCTTAGAATAATCGGCAATAATATCATAATATCCTAAACCAATATTATATGATTTAATCATTTTACTTAAGGTATTTATAGTGCTTTTAAATTACGAAACTTTATCAGCTTGCCAAAGGAAAATATAGAAAAGCTTAATATTTAATTAATACTTAATCTAGAATATTATTCGTTAAAAATATAGGTATACCGAACTAACATTTCAATACAAAATGCATATTTTTATAAATTAAACGCTTGATTAGGCCTAATTTATTATTATCTATTCACAATGCAGTATTTTCAAATAACGAACTGAAGGAATTACTTTATTTAAACTCCAACAGTCACTAAATCTTTTTTTCTTCAGCGAACAATAAGAAATGAGAATACAGAATGAAAGAACGTTCGAACATTAACTCAAATTGGATATTGACCGTAAGAATAACACATTGAAGTCACTATTGAGAGGTAGCGTATTAATTTTGGGAAAAAAAAAAGTTTCACTGTATCGAAATCGAAATCTAGAAGGATTTGAAATCGAATAGAAAAATGTTTATAAACTATAATTAAGATAACGGTTTAACGGGTATGCAGGGAAATTTTTTTAACTGCGCGCAACGTTTAATGTCATAAATGTCACGGGTTAGTAGTCCGTTTTTTTTTTCGAATTAAACGAAGCGTTAAAAGTTATCGAAAAAAATAACTGATATTTTAATGGATTAACGCTTTAACGCGTTGATGCAACCCTTTATATATTATAAATATATATATATATATATATATTATACTATATTATATATTATATTATATATGATATATATCTTGATATATTTTATATTTAAGTATAATATATATACTTTATATAGCGTAAATACTAATATTTATAATACCAATTTAATTGGTATTTTAAAATTATAATTATTTGTTCTCGACATGATGATTGACCGAAACAGAGGTGGAAATGTCCTCTGTAAACACATAATGAATTTACCATACTCCCATTCAGCTCTTTTATGTCACTTTTCCAGTTATTAATAGAGAACATACGCATATATTACGTGATATAGATAAGATATATTATTGATATATATCTATATAAATCTTATATAGTATATATTATATATATATATAGTAAATATATATATAATATTAGTATTATTATTGATATTATTAGTATAGTATATTATAGTATATAGTATATAGTATATACTATAGATATATAATATATAATATATATATACTATTTAATATAGATATATATCTTATATATATAGTATATAGTATATAGTGTAACATATAACTCATATAATATATATATATACTAATATTTATCTATATTATTATATATAATAGTATATTATATATATATATATAGTTATATATATTTATATATATATATATTATATATATGATATATATATATATATAGTATATATTATGTATAATAGGTATATATAATATATATATAAGTATATATATAATATTAAGTATATATATATAATATTATATTATATAGATATATATGATATTTATTATTATATACTTATAAATATTAAACTATATATATATTGGTATCGAGGAAGATGGTATAAATGTATATGATTTATTAAATGATGTAGAGAAGAAAGGTTAGCGCTATCAAGTCTTTAAGAAAGATAATAAGTCAAATTTGGTGTTTAGACATCTCAGAGAATAATAAAAGTTTATCATCAATTATAACAACTTTATCGCTTTGATCATAAAGATGTTGTTTGTTCCGTGTTATATATTAAGGTTGTAGTATTATATAAGTAGTATATATTATAATATATATAATATTTAGTTATATATATATATATATATATATAAGATAATATTATAGTAGATATATTAACATATATATAGATATATATCATATAAATTATATATATTATATATATATAGGAGACGTATATATAATATATATGATACCATATGTAATTAATTTATAATATATATTATATATATATATATGATAGTGAAGGGGAACAAACAAAATCTTTATATGTAAAGCGATAAAGTGTTTATATGATATATAATTTTTATTAGTCTCTGGAGATCGTCTAAACACAATTTGAATTATATATTTTCTTAAAGTATTGATAGCCGCTAACTCTTCTCTTTTACATCATTTAATATAATATATAGTTACACTTTCATCTGCATCTCTTCTGATACCAATATATTATATATAATAGCTATCAGTATAATTATATATGATATATAAGTAAATATAATATATGATATATTATTATTAATAAGAGTAATAGTAATATTATTATATATACTATATAATATATATTATATATATCTAAATATATTATATATATATTATAGTATATAGTTAATATATATATTATTATATTATTATATAGTTTATATTATATATATATATAATATATATAATAGTAATATATTTAATATATAATATTAATATATATTTACCCATATATATATTATATTATATTATATCAGTTCATATATATATACCTATAAAATATAGTATATTATATATAATAGTAGTGTATATATATATATATATTATATATATACATATTATATAATATATATATATTATCATAGTATATATATTATATATGCCTTTACGTAGATAGATAGATATTATAATATTAATATATATATATAGTACTATATATATGTGTGTTTACTATTAAACCTGAAGTGACATAAAGAAGCTGAGGGAGTATGGTGAATTTCATATGGTTTTACAGAGGAACATTTCCACCGTTGTCGGTCATCTCATGTCGTGATACAATTAATGTATAATTTAAATAGCCCCCCCCCGCCCGCCCCAATTAAGATTTTGCCCCTGCATATTCTATATATTAGTAATATATATTTAGTATTTATATACATATGTTAATTTTAACTATAAATATATATATTGATATATATAATAATTTATATATATATATAATAATAATAATATATATAGACTATATATATATAAAGGTGTGCATCTAACTGCGTGTAAAGCGTTAATCGTATTTATTCGTTATTTTTTCGGGTTAACTTTTAACGCTTTCGTTTAATTTCGAATAGCAATAAACGGACTATCTAACGCAGTTATCTATTTGAGTTTACGAATGAATTGGTTTGGAATTGGTTGACATTTAATCACTTAAATTTTAATCGAGTTTATAAATATTTTCTTCTATGATTTCAAATTGTATAGATTGATTTCGATAACAGGTAAGTTTTGTTTTTCCAAATTATAATAACGTCTCCTCTCATGGGCTCAATGTGTTATTCTACGGGGTCATATTATCCAATTTAGTAATGTTTAACGTTTTTCTTTATGCTGTTTTCTCATTTCTTATTGGTTCGCTGAGAAAAAAAGATAGTGATTGAAACCAATGAGGCAATTAACTTCTTTGTTCGTTAATTGAATTTGCTTCTTTTTGAAAGTGAAATAAAAATAGGCCTAATAGCGTTGTAATTTTATAATAAAATATGCATTTTTGTATTAGAAACTGTAGTTGGTATATCCTTTATTTTACAATAATTATAGCTATTAGAAGTTTAATTTAAGGGTAATTAACTTTGGAAGTTTACTTTGCAAGCGTCAAAAGTATCTGCTAGTCAATGCCTGAATAATAATGATAATTGGTTTAATTATATTATAATAGATGTTAGTATAGATTATTATTATTGATAATGATATTATAAACATATATGATGCACGATTATCATGCAACATTCTCTTTTGTAATTATCAATTATTATTTATGTATAATTATTATTTATTATTTCTTGCAATTTTATGAATCTTGTGAAAAAATTATTAAAATCATAAAAAAAGAAAATTAACAATTATATTATTATTATTATTAAAATTCCTACATATTTTGAAGACCGTTAACGTTAACGATTAACGATAACTTCCGTTACATTCTTTACGGATAAAGCTTTAATGATTACGCCGTTAATTTTTTTTTGTTAACGTTAACGGCGTTAATTCTCATTAACGTCCCGTTAAGTTACTTTAGCACTCCGTGTGTAAGCGAACTATGCTGCAGCAAGTCATAAAACAAATTAAAAATCATAAAAGACGACGTTCAATCAAATTAAACTACCCAAAAAATATCATTCAAATAAAGCCTTAATAAAGCGAAAAAAATCTTTGCCGAAAAGGAAAATAATACAAACAGAAACTACGATACTTTTAATAACATAAATTATATCGCAAAATCAATAACGATATAAACGTTAACAAAAACAAGATCTAAAATCATAATAACAAAATACAGGTTACCCTCTTAATAAATATTATAAAACCAAATCAATCAGTATAGTAATAGAGGAGATTTACGATTCCATGTAAATATGTAATCAAATTATAGTGAAACGATAGATTTTTAGCGGAAGGATAATCACACAAATTAAGATATAGAACTTATAAGTAGAACTCCCCTAGATGAATCATCAATTAAAATGCCATACCATCATAATCGAAAATAACCAGGAAATACAAAAACAATCAACAATCACAAATTTAGAAAATTTTACGAAGCTTAATAATAATTAAAAAATAGCAGAAACTTCGCCGAGACGAGGTAATTATGTTAATATCAGACTCGAACAATGTTACTCGATACGCTTAAAACTTCAAACTCATGGAGAAAAAATGCTTAACAAAATTGGAACGAACATGACAAGCAGATAATCAGAACCAACAGCACAAAGTATATAATCGATGTGTTTACTAAAAACTACATTCTCTCTGTTGGAATCCGAAAGATGTGCAGAGGGATTCCACGAAGCGAGGATGTTCAACGAGAATATTTAACATATAATCTAGTCATTGTCTTTATTAATAAAAAGGTTTTAAAATTAAGATGTACTTTTGAGTTTATAGGGTGAAAAAATAGGGTTAGTTATTTAGGTCTATATATGATATATTATATAGTATATATATATAGTATTATAACTTATATTATAGTACTAGTAGTATAATATATATAATAATATTATTATTTATATATATATGATTTGGGAATTTGCCGAATGTAAAGCCGAATACGAATACCGAATATTCGGCTAAAAGTATTCGGCCGAATACGAATATTCGGCCCGCATAATCACTTCGCTATTCGGTCGAATAGTTATTTCAAAGTTCGGTCATCCATTTGAGGGAGAAAAATAAGAGAAAACTTACACTTGGTCAACGAAAAAAGGTGAATTTTTTCTTGGATGGACTTTTTTGTAGCAGATATACTAGTAATCGAGGTGCTGTTTTCATATATATCCTCTAGGCTTCTTTTCTGAACTTATTTCGTGCAATCATGGATCCCTATTTTGTGCATATTCCTAGATGACAAATTCATGTGCGGACACTAGGTAGCTATTGTTCTGTATGAGCTTACCTTCCGCATAGTATCTAACGTAGCAGCAATTTACTGCGGTAGATATTCGGGAGCATGTGGTAACTTAGTCGTACGATGTATGGATGCCAATGGACCTGGTATGTAATGTCGTATCCCTCGCCATCGAAATACAGTCGCTGGGTCCGTATTGAGTTCAGCGCAGGGCGTGAACTGACGATCTTCGTTGAAGAGCTATTTTAATTTTCCTTTTGAGCTCTTGGCTTCGAGGTTGCATGAAAAATGATACGTGGCCATGGCATAGTGTAACGATTTTATGCGATAACAGAGAACAGAGCTGCTGGGGCCTCTTCCAAAGATGTAACGCTTATGTATTGCAGTGAAGTTGAGCTTACTACTCTATGGACTCCAGCTATACGATGCAAAAGTGAGTGGCCGACTGTTTATTGACAACTCTTAGAGCAGGCTTTGAAAGTGTGTGTTGTTACATCACGGCAACAGGTATGCTTCGGTTCAGTAGGTGATCGTACGGATGAGGAGGGTATGGCAAAATAATGACAGTGTTGGAGAGCTACAATATAGGTACATGGATGGTAATATGCGTCGACTTGAGAATGGTAAAGGTTTTTGCTGTCGGTCGAGTCAGGCAGGTGTTTCACCAAATGACTCCTGCTTCTGATGTATGTGGGGCAGCGCGGTCTTGGCAAAGGGATGCATGGACCAAAGAGAATGGGCCACCGAGGGAAATCTTGACGGCCAGGTGGACAGGAACGATCGTACGTGAAGCACTTGTACAGAGAGAAAACATTTCAATCTTCTCACTACCACCAGATAAAACTTGGTTTTGCATTGAACAATTTGTGAGGGCCTGGGACATTGTATTGTGAATGCTGTCCGCGTATCATATGCTTCAAGTGTCGGGAGGTTTCTGTTAATCGGAGGATGTACGCTATAAGATGTAAGAATAAAGGCTGAGATATGTGGTTGAGTATTTTAGTTCTCTCTGAAGAAACATTTAGGACAGATGTCTCCTCTCGTTGCGCGACAATGGACTGTATGTGAGGAGTAGAGCCGATAGGTAGCAGAGTATTTGTAGTTGACAGAGATGATTAGTAGGTTGATATGCGCGATATAGGGTAGCGTTCAGGTTAGCGCGTGATAGAGCGTGATCGGAGACAGATTGTGTAGCTCGACGGTTTCGTGGCGTAGTGTGAAGATGTCAGCAGCTAGGAGAGATATACGGGAGGATAAGATGTCTACTAGACTGGATGATACATGTTTGTACACGATGAGTAAGAGCATGTGCTGTAGTGAGCAGGCGCGAGTTGCTTTCTCTGGATGTGAATGAGTATAAAGTTGACTACTTACATTCTCATTAAGAATTTGCCGATAACTAGGCTGATGTTAGTGATGAAGCAGGGAACGCTTCTGCATCAAGAGTATAAAGTTACATGAAGGACGTTATCCAGGGCAAGTGGGATATCAATATGATGGGCGAGCTAGATCTAGTTAGGAGCTCTGATGGATGGATTTTCAGACCTCTGCGTAAATCGTCTACGAAAGAAGAGTGTACTACCATCGTAGGTATGTTTAGATTAAACTAAACACTATATTCGGTGCCATGGATTGTTGTCCCATATTAATCTTTATTCATAGTTGTTTATATTGTTTACAGGTCATGACGGTATCTATTCAAACAATTTTACAACACATTTTCATAATATGATATATTATAAGTTACGTATTATTAGCTATATATAGTATATTTATTACTACTATATATATATATATATATATATATTTGAAGTATACATAAAAATAGAGTTAAAAAACATAATGGGCTATTAATATTATTAATAGCCATTTGTGAGCGTCTCTCGTATTTCAGGATGTATAAGTCCAAAATCTTTACAATTTGGTTAACAGCAATGATTCTCACAAATCATGGTGATATGGCAAAAACCGATGTACATTGTTGAATCAGCACATCAATATCAATTGCGAAACCCCGTCCAAGATATTCATGTTTCTCAGGTGTTATATACATTAGTAATAAAAATCCTTTTTATCTATTTTTTTACTATCAAAAACCATTCAATACTAAATAATTATAAGGAAAATTAAAAAAGTTTCGTAGTTAAATATATTAAACTAAACTTAATTTGAATAAGCTCTAAGGTTAAAATGACAGAACATTAGCAGTTCTCCATTTTTCAGGGGAGTAACTATTTTCTTGATGCTGTCATAAATGATTCCTCCGGTAAGATCTCTAGAGGATATCGTCGACCATATGGTGCAGGCTAGATGACTCTGTGTCGTGTCTGAGGTAGAGAAGGGTTTTTATTTCTAGTCTATTGTATGCTATAAAATTCATCAACTATTTTACCGAGAGTGTTGTGTGTGATTGTCTTTTCCAGTCAGATGAAGGAAATATTGTCTTCACTGGTCAAAGTCAACAAACTTATATATTTGTTTTATTTTCTTGATGTATTCCGTATGTAGCGCTTTACTTTTTATGTACAATTAATCAGCATGTCAGATAGATGGGTACTTTCTTTTGTTCGACGTTGCACTCTCTTTGTCTGTATGACGATTTTGATGCACAATTTCTTGATTTTGATGCCATTAAAGAAGTGAAAATGGAACCTGCTTCACTTCCACTTTCCCTACGCGAATATCGTCGAGCAGAAAGTCAGGAGCGCTAAGATTTGATTGCTATTCTGTTTGCTCACGACCATCATGTTACTGATTCATCTGATTCATGTTGAAAAATTAGCTTGATCGCAGATACTAAGAAAGAGCTATCAGCGACAAAGATTTTCCATAAAACTTAGAAAGTCTTGTTTTCTGGTGATTTCTAAGCCTGTCAACGAGTGTAATTATTCACTGAAAGCTTTGCTTTTAATTGAACTTATTTAAAAATCAGATTTATTGCTAAATGGAAGGATAACTTGGGCGACTGTTACTTCCGTTTAATGCTTGTTTTAGTGATTTTGTCAAATGGCTCAAGTAAATGAATAATTGTTGCCATCTGAAAATCAGTCACCATTTTCTGATTGCATTAAGCACTATGCGTATAATGTGATAGGGGAACTTTTGGTTCAAAAGTAGAATAGCTTTCAATGCATATCATAAGGTGTCGTGCCCAGGTGTAGAAACGTCTTAGATTAGTTTATGCTGTTTGAGCATTCAGTAGGGGAATACATGCATCTGTAAAGTTTTAAGCTTTGCAGCTGCTTTGTGATGGTGAATGAAGGATTAGATGCATGCTAGCTAATATATAGATAATAATATCTTCTGTTGTAGGTCGAGATTCCTGACTAATGATGAATCCTGTGAATACATAGTTGCATCATGTCGAATATGAAACATGAAATTGAGTAGACACCACTCTCCCTTATAACCGCTTACAGTTTTGGTCATATCTCGTTATTCACTAATGAATTCTGATTTTTTAGAATATTGAACAAATGTCAAAGGCCCTTATGGGATCTGATAAATAAATTTCATATTGGGCGTACAAAATTCAATTATAAACTTTCATTTTTGGAAATATAAAGTTTCTATTTAAAAATTTTCAATTTATAATTGAATACACTTTCTTTTTTATGTTGACGTAATTTTTGTTTATAAAGCTCAATATTTGGCCGAATAGTTCGCGCAAAAAGCTCGAAGTTCGAATATTCGCATTTGGCCAATAGGCGAATCCGAATAATATACCGAATATTCGGACATCCTATACTATTAGATATAATATATATATCGATTATATAGTAGATTTATAGAGTGTAATTTAATATATATATTATATATAGAAGTAATTTAATATATAATATAAATATTCTATACTTTATATATATATCTAATATATTTATAGCTATACTTATATATATTATATATTAATTATATAATATAATATATATATATTTATATTAGGATATAACCCAGATGTTACTTATATATATATAATATTAGTATATATATATATTGTTATATATGATATTATATAGTATATATATATATGATATTATATAATATATCGATATATAAGGTGTATATATATTAATAAATATAAGTATTATATATTTTATATATATACTATATAAATATAGTAATAATATAATACTGTCACCAGATAATAATGTTTAAAAGAGATTCATAATTTTATTATGTTAAAGAAATGAGTAGTTAAAACTTTTTTAGCATATTAAATAAATATATTATTCGTATAACCGTAATTTGCTATGTTAGACTCTTATAAAAGTTGTTTAGTTATTGAACTGGGTTTGCTATTTATATTTAGTCTCAGAAAACAAAGTTAGCGAACTAAGTTATCATTAAAGAATAAGGTATTAGTCTAAATAGAGGCGAATATATGTACTGTAAGTTGATATATCAGGTTGTAGATTGAAAGTATGAGACTCAGGATACGAAGATTAGATAGTGTATAATTTAAGGGTGAAATGTAGATATTAAAGAGTAACATAACCTAACCTAAACTAACCGTAACCTAACCTACTAAGCTAACTAACTAAGAGTAACCTAACCTCAGCCTACCAAACCATACGATCTAATTAAGCCTAGCAACTAAGAGCTTAGGTAGTGTTCATATGTGAGATGGGTTGACGCATGGGTGGCGATGTGATGTTTAGATGTATGCCGGAAAATAACATTAATTCTGACATAGTCACTAATGTACCAGAAGGTGTGTGGTGTTGGGCGGATATATATGATATGTGCCGCGTAGGTGGCTGTTGAGTGCAAATGTGCGTGATGCGCATGTGTTGCGTAAGAGGTGTGTAATGTGTAGGTAGTTGTAGGG
The DNA here is from genome assembly GCA_015478945.1 of Trachelipus rathkii. Taxonomy (NCBI): domain Eukaryota; kingdom Metazoa; phylum Arthropoda; class Malacostraca; order Isopoda; family Trachelipodidae; genus Trachelipus; species Trachelipus rathkii. The sequence continues at coordinate 33,428 of JABUQX010012443.1, forward strand.
ATGGAGTAGATACTAAGATGATTAGTGTCTGTAAGTCATATGAATAGGGTATGGCGGCTATAGCGAGTTATGGATTCGATATCTGATAGGGGCAGGGTTGCGTGGAAGAGGTGATAGTGATAGGCTGGGATCTGTATTGATTTTGTTATGTTAGTAAATGTCATTGTGAGATATAGAGATGGTATCGGTAGTGTGAGCTGTGTGTGAGGTCTCTGGTGGTTGTTATGTAGATATATGATATGGAGATAGTGAGTATAGCTGAGGATATATGTAGTTGTTATGTTGGATAATGTGGATTCTCTTTATGATGGAGGAGGTGTGTTTAATTCAGGTTCTGGACATTCTGTGGATCTGTAGGCAGAGATTTCGAGTTTGTGACCTGAGATCGATGTGCGTACGGAGGAGTGAATTGTTTCGAGGTGAGGGTAGACTGCTGATCGAGAGCTGTCGTGAGTGGTGACGACAGTGTGTGAGTCAGTGTCAGTATACGTAGGTATCGTGATACGAACGTACATGATGCAGGTTATATGCGTGAGTTGCTACTCTGGAAGGAGTGAGAAGTATGAGGTGATCTATGAGAAGTGATATCATAATGTGGCGTACGTCTTGACGGCGATCATCGGTCGACTGTCAGGTAGTGGATGGCTGCTCGTGAGAAGAGCTAGCGCATATGTAGATGTGGTCGGGATTGTAGTTAGGAAGATACGAGTGTACAGTTACGCTAAATAAATAACTTAGTTAGGCTTTGAATGTCCAGAACAACGTAGAGTAAGAGGAGTGACGTCGAATCTTATTATTAAGGGGGGGTTTAGGGGTTTATTGTGAAATAAAGGGATTCCAAGATGAAGAGATTGATGGCTAGATGAAAAGGCAAGTAAATTGAAACGGCTGCAACATTTTCTTTAAGAATAAATATTTTTTATATATATTATAGTATATAATATTATAGCTAGTTATATATTTTTTTAGTCTATTATCTATATATACTTAGAGTAAATGATATATAGTACTATATATGACGGGTGTGTGGTGGTTACATGCTGGATTGGTGCTGTGTTGTGTATAGGTGAAGGTATAGATTCGGTTATTAGTAGACAGTTGTGGGAGCAAAGACTCGTGATTGATTGTCGTGGATCATTCAGGTCGCTGCGATAGGTAAGTGAAGTGCGTGTGGATGCGATACTGTGTTGTGTCGTGGTTTGGATTAGGTGTTTATGTTGGCTGCAGCTCGGAGTGGTACTGAGGGTTGGGACATGAGATGTAGATTGCACGTCGGGGTACATTAGGACGTCGTTATAGAAGCTCGTGACTGCTTCTGTTCTTCACTACTTTCTGGGCTGTCAGCGGTGTGTGTACGCACCACAACTATAATGTATAGTGCTAGGAGTATAAGCGGACGTGCGGATATCGCAGCTGAACTAATCTGTGTATACAACTGACCAGTGCGACTATGTCTCGGTCGAGATGTATACTTAGGTATATCTTATGTATTTGCGCGATCTAAGGATAGATTTATATATAGAATTGAGATGATGTGTGGTGTGATGGTACGATAGTGTGTGAATCTACGGCATTGTATGTACTGTGTTAAGTTAGATGGCAATCGGTGATTAGTGTGAGGCGTGGACGATGTGTAGGTCAAGTGTATTTAGAAGATAAGTTATCAAGTGTATGGTGAGGTAACGTATTCAGTGTATGCTAGCTGCTGATTGTATGAGTGTATATCTGGTGGGTGAGATGATGCGTGTGGGGTGTATATGCTAGAGTAAGGTAATTGAAGGGGGTTACTGTAGTAAACGATAGCGTCCTTAAGGTAACATATAGAGGTATGCGTTGTAGTGGTGAGCGGTATATATATAGAGCATCTTGATATATAAAAATATACTTTTGTACGTATATATTCGTATATATGTATATATATATATAGATGTATATTTATATATAGTATATGGTCTACATCTGTCTACACATTGTCAGTATCAATAAAGGTGAGATGTAATATTGTGATATTCTGATGTAAGTGGAACACAATTAATGCCTGCAGTTTCAATATATTAGATAATATAGTATATATATATATTAATTATAGATACTATTAATATATATATAATTATATAATATATATATATTATAGGTTGATATATATAATATGAAATAGTTTCGTATATAATATTTATTATATTAATTATATATAATAGTATATATAATAGTATATATATACTATATAAGTTATGATATATATATATATATATATATATGAAGTATATAGTATATATATATTTATATTATATATATATATGACTATAATCTCATATTATATATATAATACTTATAGTATATATATGTAATATTAATAGTATAATATTATATGTATATAGGTATAATATATATATATATATTTATATAACAGAACAAAAAAAAGTATAAAATAACAAACAAACTACCAACTATAGACAACAAAAAACAACAACAACAACAACAACAACAACAACAACAACAAATAATAAGACAATAATAATAATAATCAATACATATAATAATGAATAATAATAATAGAAATTATATATAATAATAATAATAATATAAAATTAAATAATAATACATAATAATAATAAAATATAATAATAATATAATGATAATAATAATAAATAAAATAATAATATAGATAATGAAAATACTACTACTAGTAACGGGAGAAAGTAAGAAAATAATGAAGAGCAAAAATTGAGTCAAGTTGTATCCCTTGTCAATTGTCAGGTATTGTCATGACATATCTTTTATAGAACTAAAAGCAATTAGCAAATATTATCTATTTAGTTCAACTCAATACGATCAAGGAACAAGAGAGAGGAGAGAGCGAGTGATTATATATGTAGTAGTATAATATAGGTATATATATTATAATATATATATATTTATATAGTATATAATATATTATATATAATAGTATATATATATATATATATAGTTATAATATATAGCGCTAAAATAGAGAGGAGAGGAGAGAGAGGAAGGAGAGGAGAGAGAGAGAAGAAAAAATAAAGAAGAAGATATAGATAGAGAGAGAGAGAGAGAGAGAGAGAGAGAGAGAGAGAGAGAGAGAGAGGAGAGAGAGAGAAAGAAGAGAGAGAGAGCCACAGAAAACTAAGATAGCAGAAGAAATAAGTTAGAATATTCGAATGTTTCCAAAATAATACTAGAAAAGGTTCATGACACGTTGATGCTCATAGCACACGAAAAATCAGAGCTTGATAATAAAAAAACCTTCTTTTTGACATTATAGTTTTAAAAATAATTAACTTGTTATTTTAGTTAGTGAGAGGCGTTGTTTTGGTTCTCTTACAAATTCTTTATAATAATTATTTAAAAGTTTAAAGTCATGGAAGAAATATTGCTTCTATTGATAACCATTTTAAAAGTTTCAAAACTTTTTTCCACAAACCTTATAAAGATTTTTTTCATTATTATTATTTTATTAATTTATTTTAATTTATTTTCTTTAGATCATTTCTTATAGGTTATTTTGTTATGCTTGTAATATAGTATATAGTATTATATATGTCGTGGGATGTTGTAGTTATATGCGTGATTATGTATTAATAATATATATAGAGATAGTACGAATTAGTTATCTATACGGTATGTAAGTATATTTTATATATATAAATAATATAGATAATTATATATATATAGATGTAGTATTATAGATATTAGTACTATATATAGTATATAGTAATAAATATATATATGAATATAATTATATATTAATCTATATATTATATATAGAATTATAGTTACTATATATATATATTATAAGTATTATTTATATATCTTATATATATATATATATAGTAGTGATTATATATATATATAAACAAAGCATGCTGGATGTGTGTAGAGATCGCAATTAATATTAAAATTATTAGAGCATGTATGTTTATGCTAGCAAAGAGTCATATACTTTTTTACTAATATTTGCTTCTCCAAAAGAAAAATTATAATTCTCAGACACCAGCGTATAAATAACAGAATGTAAAAGGAAAACAGAAAATAAAAAAAAAAAAAAAACACGTTTCATAAATGATTAAATTTTTTCGTCTGAAGTAAGATATATGATCTCCGTTTTAGCGCAGTTATAAATGAAAGGCAAAATATAAGAAATGGCTTCGTTCACATGTAAATATCTCTGATGTCGTAAACAACAGTCTGGAACGTTGGGCTTGAAATTAAATAAATTCTACCTCGCCTCTGTAGTTTCTTTTTAAATGTTTTCAATGTTCTTTCTGTAAGTGCGCCACTAAAACCATATATATCATATATATATAGTATTTATATATATATTATATATATATATCATATATATTAATATTATATATATTAATATATAATTAATATAGTATATATATGATACTATAGTCTTTCCGTTAAAGCGCCACACATCGATATCATTCGAGATTATTTTATTAATTATCGTGGTTTAACACTAACACATTGGGAATCAGCGGTGGTAAAGCTTATTACCATAGGTAATTATATATAGGTATTAATTTATAAGTAATATTATATATATATATTAAAATATATATAATATAGTATATATATATATATATATATAGTATCAGACCTCTATGGTAATTCGGTTTATGATTAAAATACTAACGGACACCCTAGAAGTGGGACGCATAGGATTATCAGGAGTCGGGTGTCTCTCGGCCTTCCGCGGGGGTCGACGAGGGGGACTTCGTCCCGCTCTCTGTCCCCCATCGGCTATTCCCCGACCTGAAAAAGTTGAGTTCAAGGAAACATATTTTCATTAGGGGGCTCGAGCCGACGGGGAACTGAAGGGGGGACGAAGTCCCCTTAGTCCACCTAGAGCCGAGAGACCCCACTCTGATGATCTATGCGGTCTAAAAATTTTTCCTGATATCGATAAAACGACTTTACTTATAATAAGCTTTATAACACTACGTGTAATAAGTTTTTTTGTTTTTATATTTCGGATGTCTAAATTTGATTTAATTTGTTTAAAAAACCGATTAGTTTAATAAAATAATCGATATATCGTTGTGGGGGGTTAGGAAAAAAGAACTATATTATTATATATGTATATATATATATATATATAGTATATATATATATAATATATATTATACTATATAGTTACTATAATATATATATATTAAATATATATATATATATAATAATATATATATAAATATATGTAGATTATATAGTATAATATATATATATATATATATATATATATTTAAAGTATATTATTAATATAGTCATATATATATACTATAATATATATATATATATATATATAGTATATATATAGGATATGATATATATATATATTATAGATAGTATAGTAATATATTAATAGGTAATTATATATATATATATATTATTATTATAAGTTATATATTTATATTTATTATAGTATAATTATATATATATAATATAATAGTATATATAATATATATATTATATATATACTAAATATATATATATTATACTATATATAGTCTAAATATATATATATAATATAATAGATATATATTCTATGATATAATATTATATATATATAATTATATATATTACTATACTATATATAGTAGTATATATACATACATTATATATATATTTATAGTAATATATAGTATAAATATTATAATATATATTTTATATAGTATGTATAGTATATATGATATAATTAATATATATATATTATATAATATAGTATTTTATATTATTTATATATTATATATATATAATATATATATATATAGTTATATATTACTTATATATATATTATTACTATATATAATATAATATTATACATATATATATATATATGATACTCAGTTATATACGGTCGAAGTCAATAGGCAAAAGACTTATCGAACTGTCCTGGTGTCTTTCTAGTTCACTTGACTCTTTATCTTTGCGGGAGCGATGTTGGTGCTTTATTCTTTTCTATAAGTACGTGAGCGGCGGAAGGTGCTCGGTAGGAATGCCTTCCGAACCGCGCCGCCACCACTTTAAGACGCTCGGCCGTCGCTAGCACAAGCTGTGGATGCTGTGTCGGCACTGAGTTTGTGGTGGATATCGAGCAACTCCATCTCAGTCGCTGCGGTGCCTCTTCTTCCTGCCGACCTCTGTTCTTGGAATTCTCTTCCACATCTTCTGTGTTTCCTACTCAATTTTAATCCTCCCTCACTTAAAGCCCGCGTCTGTGCTCATCTGAGTAGGTAAATTTTATTGAATTTTTGTGTTTTTTAAAGTATGATGTTTATGGGCATTAGGTGACAAACTTATATCACCGTAAAAAAAAAAAAAAAAAAAATATATATATATATATATGGAACATATAAATTTTGCATCCAATTTATTTTATTTATTAAATCAAATTATAAATTCAATTGAAAAGAAAATTGGGTAAGAGTTTTCCGCTTGACAATCTGGCTACTTTGTGTGCTCGTGACGAATTAAGAAGGTTTTTAATATAAATTCTCTCAAATTTTTTTTATGAAAAAAATTAAAACTTTATAATGCATTTGTTTAACTATAACATTTCATAGAAATATATTAGTGTACTATAATGAACTACAATTACTGATGATCGAATTCTACCTGCTGTTAAATATTAATTGCAAGTACTTAAAATATACCTTATTAATAATTTCTAATTATAATCTCTAACTACTAAAGTTTGTTAAACTTTCTTTATTTAAAATACTTTTTAAACATAATATTTTTATATTAAGTTTATTAAAACCTTCATTATTTACTTACTAATAATAATAATAATAATAATATAATAATGATATATGAATAATATAATATAATAGATAATATAATAATTAATAATAATAATATTAATATTAATAATATAATATAATAATAATAATAATAATAATAATAATAATAATAATAATAATAATAATAATAATAATAATAATAATAATAATAATAATAATAATAATAATAATAATAATAATCTCATAGGAAAATTGTGAAATTATTCGTTTTAACAACTTTTTAACAAATTATGTGTTTATAATTTTTTGCTAAAATTTAGACCTAATATTAATTTTGTTATTTTTCCTCCTTTCAGGAAGATCGCTTTTTGTTTCTAATTTAATTCTGTTTTATCTCTATCTATATTTAAAATTTGTTCTAATCGTATCATTTATTAAAGATATTTTAACTATTATCTGAATATTCTGATCATTTCGTATTTACCTTAATGAAATAAAGTTTTATATGAATTAGAGCATTGTTGTCCAAATTTACATTTGTAAGACCTATTAAAATTTATATAGGCAGATAACATTAATAAGATTATAATTTTTAATACCAACTAATGTCGTAAACAATAATTGTATATATATATATATATAGTAGTAGTAATAATTATATATATAATAATGATATATATATATAGTATTATATATGTATATTATTATATATACTTATATATAACCTATATATATAATAATAGTTATGATATTAGTATAATAATATTATATTATATATATAAATATATATCATAGTTTGTATAATACTATTTATATATATATATAATATATATATATTAAATTATATATATATATATATACTATAGTACTATATATTATATATATATTTATATATAATATATATATATATATATTATATATATAATATTATATAATATATATATATATTATAATCTATAAATATATATACTAGTATATATAGTATAGTATATAGTGTATTTAATATAATGTATATATAGGGTATAATCATTTAATTATTATATATATATTTATATATGTATATATATATATATATATAATATAGTATATATGTATTATATTATATAATATATATCTAGTATAGTATATATATTATATATACTGTATCTATCTCTATCTATCTATCTATCATCTATCTATCTATCTATCTATCTATCTATCTATCTTCTATCTACTACCTATCTATCTATCTATCTATCTAATCTATATTATCTATCTATCTATTTCTATCTCTCATCTATCTATCTATCTATCTTTATCTATCATCTATCGTATCTATCTATCTATATTCCTTATATCTATCTATCTATTAGTCGTATCTATCTATCTATCTATAGTAGTCTATGCTATCTATCTATCTATCTATCTACTTATCTATCTATCTATCTATCTATCTATCTATGCTATCTATTATCTATTATTTTTTTCTATCTATCTTCTATCTATCTATTATCTATATTTATATATATGTATAATATAATATATATATATATATATATAATATATATTAATAATATTATATATTATATATATTACTTAATATAATATTATATATATATATATCTAGTATAATATATATATATTAATATGTTATATATATATATATATATATATATATATTATATATATATTATATATATATATACTACATATATATATATATAGTAAAATATATAGTATATTATATAATATATATATATATATATATTATATATATATTATATATATATATATATTATTTATATATAGTTATATATATATTATCATATATATATATAGTATATATATATATACTATATATATATTATAGTATATTTAATATATATTATACATAATTATAAGTATAATTATATATATATTATATAATATCGTAATATATATTATATATTATATATATATATATTATATATGTTATATTTATATGTTATATATTATTTATATATAGTATAAGGATATATATATATATATATCTATTATATATTATATTTTATATATGATATATATATATAGTAAATTTATTTTATATATATATAAAAATAATAATAAATAATAATAATAATAATAATAATATATAATAATAATAATAATAATAATAAAATAATAATAATAATAATAATAATAATAATAATAATAATAATAATAATAATAATGGGACCAATAGATATTACAAAACTTAAAATATCCGAAAATGACAAATAAAAATATTAGAAAAATAATAAATAGGTTCTCATAAGAAAAATGATATGTGAAAACAAACAAATAATTCT
>JABUQX010012443.1:55000-57270 GCA_015478945.1 Trachelipus rathkii
AGGTCTTTTACGACGATCACGATCATGGCGATCACGTTTACTATCGTTATCGCCTTAAGCGACCTTGCATCTTTCTGCAAAACTGTATGAAACGTCTCTGTACGTGTAATGTTAGAGGGATAAATGGCGAGGAGAAGATGAGGGAGTGATGGATGTATTTAGAAAGGGTAAATTTGATATGCTTGCTATGACTGAAACAAAGATGAAGTAAAGCGGTGAAGACGAATGATATATGATGTGTGTGTGTTTGTGTGTTTGTGTGTGTGTGTGTGTGTGTGTGTGCTATAGTAGAAATAAATGTCGAGGGGAAGAAGAGCAAATTTTCGATTCTGATGAGTGACTTGTGGCTACAGAGCTATAGTGGATTTTGTTTACGTGAGTATTAGAATACTAATTTTTAAATTTAAATTTAAACCCTGACATTGATAAGATACCACAATGTGGGTCTGTCGCAGTTTTGTGAAGCTCCATGATGGATTTTGTCTGCGACCAGCTTGCACTTAATTATATAGTGGGTATATATATATATATATATATATATATATATATATATATATATATATATATAATATATATATATATATATATACGATATATATATATATATATATATATATATATATAGCGGTATATGTATATAAGTGTTTATATATATATATATAGGTATATACTGTATAAGATTAAGGCATTGTATGATCCTATATATATATATATATATATGACATATACCAATATATATATATATAGTTTAATATATCTTTTCTCTTACATATATATATATATATATATAATATATATATATATATATATATATATATATATATATATATATATATATATATATATATATATATATATATATATATATATATATATATATATATATATATATATATATATATATATATATATAATTCGGTTTATTACATTTAATAGCGAATTGTGTTCAAAAGCTATGATCAATGAGCCCGTTGAGGTCTGAAATGCCTCGCCTCACCGCATGAGCGAAAACGACGACGGAGTCAATTGACTCAGTTGTGGAATTACGAGAAGAAATATGATAAAATGAGGCTCACCTTTTATGACGATAGGATGATATCTCTCTCTCTCTCTCTCTCTCTCTCTCTCTCTCTCTCTCTATATATATATATATATATATATATATATATATATATATATATATATATATATATATATATGTATATATGCTATATGTACTCTTTCTATATCTTTATATATATATATATATATATATATATATTTATATATATATATACATATTTCACGCATATTGGTTTTATTAATATTATAATAACATATATATATATATATATATATATATATATATATATATATATATATATATATATATATATATATATATATATATATATATATATATATATATATATACTTTAGACAAAATTGTCTTTTATTGTGTGTGTATGAATTACCAGATTCGGTAAATATCACTCGCGGGACGGGAACCCCACACCAACACAGACGACAGCATCAGTGGAACTATGTAACCACCCTGCAGAGAATTCGCTGCAGTATTGGGACCGTCTAGGAAAGCATAAACCACGTAACTAGACCTGGAAGAGGTGGGGTAGGTTATGTCGGGGTCTAATCGAGCGAGGAGAGGGATCATTCACGTACGAAGCCACTACGATAAACATGGATAGGATAGTGTGTCAACTGTCAAGTTATCAGAGCGTACAGATAACAACACTCCACGCCGAAGGACGCAGGTACCGGACACTTGGTCAACGGTTCGGTGTAGCGCACACAAGGATTACATGGGTGGTCCAACGGTACCAGGAAACCTGACACATGATCGACGGCGAGGACAAGGTAGGCCTAGGGCCACGACACCCGTGGAAGACCGATTTACACGTCTGCGGGCATTACGAGAGAGCCACACAACGGCACGATATCTGCAAATACAGGTGGCGGAGGTACACGGCACCAGGGTGAGTGACAATACAGTGCGTCGAAGCCTTGCGAAACATAATTACCGGCCCCGGAGGCCTGCCATAGGTCCACCGCACATCACGGCACATCAAAGGGCGCGACTGGCATTTGCCCGTGAACACATCCATTAGACGGTCGACGATTGGGCAAAGATGCTCTTTACAGACGAGCCGAGAGTGTCTCTGTACGCCTCTGACAGGCGTGTTAGAGTATACCGACGACCGATGGAAAGGTTCGCGGATGCAATGTGATGCAAGTGCCGCCGTTTGGAGGTATTAGGACGGTTCAAATTACGG
>JABUQX010012444.1:0-2500 GCA_015478945.1 Trachelipus rathkii
ACACAAGAGGCATTCCCTCCTACTTCGCATATTTCGCATGATGAAGAACCGCCAGCGCAGGCTCAGCACCTCCGAACCGAGTCAAGATATGGGTCGCAGAAATTTCGGAGGCTGCGGTTTCAGTAAATGAAATCATGAAAATGACATTGGGTAGATACGTGGACATTCATCTGATGATTTTTGACTGAGAAAAAGAAAACAGTTAAGTTAACAGTTAGGAAAGAGTGAATTTTTTTTGGGAAGATACAACCAAACATAAAGAGGAAATTAAATTATGAAGGGTTTAGACATATTCACCTTGGCTGAAAACATATTAAAGGCGCCTAAAGGGAGGCATTTTGCAGTTTTTGTTTTAATTTTATTTCACAAGTCATTTCCGGGCAGAGATGTGCTAGGCTCTTTAATAATAAGAACTTTTTAGCTAAATATAAAGATGTTCATGCGGTTTGTAAAGGGAACATACAAACACAGAGTGTCATAAAACTGCTGTTGAAGCTGGGCAAGATTGTTCCTACAGAAAGTGCCGCTAGACATCCAAATGAAAATATTATAAAAGTAGAAAATCATAGAAAGCAAAATAAAAAATATTTATACTTAACTATTTGCATGTGTGACATTTTCCTGGTAATGCGCGAATTTTACCGCTTCGGGGGTTAAGCATGGCAGAATGAGGGAGGGTTGCAAGAATTTTGTTCCGCTTGCCGAATAGAATGGCCGGAGATGCAGTCATTGAAAAAACCAATTTTGAAAAAGGGGAAGAACAATGCACATACGCAATCATTCAAGATTCAGAATGAGATCATTTGTCTTCTATGTGATACTACTATAAAGGAAAACATCGTTTAATAGGTTAAAGGAAGCGGCGCGTTATAGCTTACGCTAGCAGATGAATCGCTGATATTTCTGGAAAGGAACAATTATCCATAGGGTTGCGCTATTGTCGACAAAGAGTCCGATGAAGTCAAAGGGGAATTTATTGGCTTATATAGAACTCGAAAGCGCTTGAGCGCCAAAAACCATTGCGAGATCCATTGACGATTTTTCACGACGAAAGAAACTGATCCCCGAGAACTGCGTACGGCTTTGGGTTCGATGGCTGCATCGTACGATGTCTGGCAAAGGAGTTAACCAAGCATATTGCGGAAAAAGTATAAAAAATCATTGTTCTTTCATTGTTTTTCCCACAAACAAAATCTAGTAGTCAAATGATTTGCAACACACACTATCAGAAACTGTCCGCAATACTGTGGGCAATTATAAGGACATTATTACGTTTTTTCGGGAGAGTCGGTCTTGAGAAGAAATTAATGGCCAAACATCCCCAAGCCTACGCCTGACCAGGATGGTCTGAACAACACCAAGTGCATCAGAGTGTCTTAACGGAGCCAGCTTTACTACGAATGATTGCGCATTAGAAACGGCCTTGCTCATTGAAGGAAATACCGCTCACGCAAAAAAGCGCTTTTTTCAAGTTTTGCATTCAGTCGGCATATAAGTCGTCAATTCATGCAATGGCTATGATATGTGATCGCGAAGTACGCCTGCGATCTTAGAGCCAGTTGTAAAATGGCCTCTCCATCCAGACTAGATACTGCGTCAAAACCCACCGCTGGCAACCATTCAACACATTGTGGAAATTGTTAGGAACCATCGGAAAGCCCATCGGAAAGAATGAAAAAAAAATCACCGATGAAAGTGTTAAAGAAGCCAATATATTGGGACTTGATCTGAATATACCAAGGATTGTTGGTAGGCAGCAGCAATGCAGCAACCATCCAGCAACAAAGGTCGCACGGAGTTCCTGGAGAAGATCCTAAGTAATTCCGTATCTGGACTCTATAAACTCTTCCCTTTGGAATTACGGTCTTTCTCCTGAAATTACAGCGCTGCTTAGCATTGACATATATCTACATCCTTTCCAATGCTACTCATAACAATCGATGAGTTAAAGGAATAAACGGCTTCATTTTATAGTTTTACCAACTTAGAGGCATAATAAAAGAGCTAGAACTTTGGTTCAAAATTTGGAAGGACAAGAACTGAGTAGTGAAGAACCTAAAAATCTTGTCATCTCCCAAGTCTTAAGGGAGACTGAAACCGTTCTTTCCGTCGACGAAAAAGGCTTTGATGATAAGCCTACCTCGCCCAGCCATGTTGCCACGCGCACAGTACAACACTCACTCTTTTCAGTAGCTCTGCGAAGGATCAAGACTTGGCTCGAAGTACTATGGAAAGACGACAGGTTATACGGGCTGGCTATGATGAGTGTAACACGAAGAAATTTGTTTGCTTGACAAATTTTGGATTATTTTTTCAAAACCAGTAAATTGATAAATTTGCGTTAGAACGCCAAGGAAAACTGACTTTTTAAAATAATATCAATTTTGCAATTGCTCTATATTTTATTTGATATTGCATATTGTATATAGACACTCCCTGTATTAATGACAGTTAAAGTTTTACTTATGACAGTATACATAGAATTTTAATTATCCATACA
>JABUQX010012444.1:7500-12500 GCA_015478945.1 Trachelipus rathkii
GTGGCGAAATCATGTTGTAAAGAACCACGCGTGGTATACCACAGGTCAGCCATATGCTTAGGATTAAATCCAGAAAGAAATGAAATCACATATTTAGAAGAGGTTATTGGTGTCAGTTACCCCCACAGTAGTAATAAATACCGGACACGGATAACTGTGCACAGGTTTTATACGTACACGTCTGTACTTTTTTAAGAACATGGGTGGTTATAGTTATGTAAGTGCGTGCATACGCTCATGTGCATCTGCACATGAACGTATTTTGGCTGCTTTTTGTCTTTGTTTGTTGTCTGATTTGATTTTTGCTGTTGTTGCGCGCGAAACACTTACACACAAACACAAGTTGAGAGTCACGGAATGACTTCATATTTTACTTTATGTCGCTGTTTGTTTTATGAGCGGACACACACACACACACACACACACACACACACACACACACACATATATATATATATATATATATATATATATATATATATATATATATATATATATATATATATATATATATATATATATATATATATATATATATAAATATATTTTTTTATATGTATATATATATATAAATATATATATATATATATATATATATATATATATATATATATATATATATATATATATATATATATATATATATATATATATATATATATATATATATATATATATATATATATATATATATATATACAGGCTCTCCTTACTTGAGAGGGGGAAATAATTTCCGGATAGCTTTCAAACTTGGAGCACATATAGCTGGTAGTATCACCCTTGAGGAGCTGCGATATCAAGCAGCTACGCCCTCTGCAATTGGGTGGTGAGCCCTTTAACTTGAATATGGCAGTAGCTCGGTGAAAAATAAGATGCCGACATGCTTCAGCGAAGGACTTAGAGTCTGAGCTGTCTCTTGAGGCGGATCACGGTGCGGCTCCTGCACCGTTGTTGGAGCGGAATCTTGAAATCTGAATACAAACGTATAATAGCCCGAGAAGGGTGGCTTTCCCTAGGTTTACGAACTCATAAAACTTGATTTTGAGATTTTCAGAACCCTTCAGATTATATGAGTACCCCCAGGATGGGGTTTTGTAGGCAAAACGAAGAAATCAGGGAGAGATAAAGTAAATGCATAAGAGGAGAAGATAAAGGCTGGATGAAGAAAAAATAAGATCTAGTCAGAAATGGAGGAGCACATATTGCGGTGCACTGCAACGAAGCCTTTGCCGGAACTCTAGTTGAATTCTGGTTACAGACATATAATTGGCCGAATAAGGTATCTTTCTCTATGTTAACGACCACCTAGATTCCTATTCTTAAGGTTTCATCATCCTCAAGAATGTTTGAAAACCCCCCAAAAGAAGGATCCCTGGCGAAAAAAAGAAAAAATAATGGAGATATATAGGTTATGAATAAGAGAAGAATACGGAGAAAGTATGAAGAAGAAATAAGAACAAGTCAGAGTTGGAGAGGTCAGATGATACAGATCACTAAACAGGTTCCGGATCGGGACAGGTTCGGTGCGGTGTTAAATAAATATACATTCATTTAATATATTAAAATAGGTGTAAATTAACATGTTTACGACCCCTGCGATCACGAATGTGATAGTTTCAAGTTTCTGCTGGGAGTCTAGGCACCCCCTGGAGTGCGACCCCTGAAGAAAATCCTGATTTTACCCTGTCTAATGTATGTTACATCAATCCATATGTACTGAAATGACGAAGAATGATTTCCTGAGGAGTCTGAAATGTTAAGACACCCGCACGATATTGCAGCCGAATTCCTAAAAGGGGTTTTACTCTTAAAAATGAAATGAATTCATCTAATACCAATAATTTCATAAGATGGCTACTATATCAGCCTAAAATCTCATTATCTTTAGTCAGAGGTAAACTAATATATCTCTTCTGCATGATGAAATATTTATATTTTGCTTAAAGTTTTTATTTTTAGTTTGTTTAAAGTTTTTTATTTATTTTAAAACTTATAGTTTACATTTATATTTCGTTTTATTTTTGTTTTTATTTATTTTTAAAATATATTTTAAAATTATCAGAAACGTTTTGTTTTTACCAATTTTATTTTATTAAAAATATGTGCTTCATAGATCCTAAGGCAGTAAGTCAGAAAAGCAGTAGAGAAAAAGCCCCACAGCAGCCCTTTACCAGCCGGCCATGCGCTGTTGCTTTATTAACTTACTGCCTTAGGTTCAATAAAGTACATATTTGTACTTTATTATTCGGTTAACATAACATAAAAATGTTTTTTGTATGAACATTACATAAAATTATTAAAAAACATTTTAAGTCTTTACTAAATATTTTATTCTTTTTATTTATTTATTTAAGGGGACGTTACGCATAGGAGTACTTAACTTTCGAGGGTAATAATCATCAATTCTATGATTTTTTTAGGTTTAAACACTTTCTTATACAGAATTTAATGCTCTTTCGAATGGTCTGTGTATTTTCAATCGGTAAAATATATTTTTTTATGATATACAGGGGGATACGGGGAGGGGTTCAATTTTGGCAAGTCATGATGGAAAAATTGCAATAACCTTTTTATTATTCATGCAATCAGTACGAAACTTTCGAAGCATGTATAGTCAGTGAAGATACACATTTTTTGTTTAGATAATTTTTGAGTATGCAGAACTACTCGTAATTTGCCGCTGTACATGGGAAAAATTTCAAATTTTCAAATGTATCCCCATAAACAGCGTCAAACCCCCTTGCGTTTACAAAACATTTATTTAGACAAAAAATATGAACCGTGGATAGTAGTATATGATATGAAAATTTCGTATTGATCAGATGAATAATAAAAAAAAAAATCATGATTTTTTTATTTTTGAGTTGCAAAAAAAAAAAAAAAAATAGAATTGGTGGCATGTAACTTTTTTAATATTTATCGAATTGCAATGAAACTTTCAGAACTTGTGTAACTCTATAAGTTACAAATATTTTATTTAGAATAATTTTTCGTATGACCAACAGTCTTGCCGCTGATCACGAGAAAACTTTCGAAAACTTTGAAATGTTTCCCATAAACAGCGGCAAATCTGTTGGGCATACAAAAACTTTATCTAAACAAAAAATGTGCATCTTACCCAATTAAATATGCTTTGAAAATTTAAAACTGATATTAAATAATAAAAAGATTTTGTTGTTTTTTTATTTCTGAGTTGCCAAAAATATTTTATTAACTATTGTTCTCGTGCAACATTTTTATTATTCATCTGATAAGAATGAAATTTTTATAGATTTTATACCTCGACGATATACACATCTTTTATTTAGATCAATGTTTTGTATGCCCAATGGTTTTGCCGCTGGTCACGGGAAAACTTTCGAAAATATTGAAGTTTTCCCCATGAGGAGCGGCAAAAACATTTGGTGTACAAAAATTTATTTAAATAAAATTTGTGTATCTTCCCCAATTATGCATGCTCTGAAAGTTTCGTATCAATCGGATACGAAATAAAAACGTTATCGCGATTTTTAAATTTTTAGTTAAAAAAAAAAAAAAAAAAAATTCAAATAATTGGTGGCATATAACATTTTATTATTTATCTCATTAGAATTAAATTTTTAAAGCTTATAAAATTTGGTAAAATTAAAATTATATGCCCCAAACAGACAAGGGACAATCAAACAAGTGAAAGGTAGTGAAGATTTTCCGAAGAAATATGCATGGAGTTTGGTTTGGATAAATGTGCTTTCCTTACACTCAAAAACGGAAGAGGTACAGAGAATGAGAACATCACGACTGACGATAACATCATAAGGCAACCGGAGTGAGAAATTACTTATAAATATCTAGGAGTGGAGGAATCGGAGAAGGTGGAACACAAGTTAATGAAAGAGAAACTGGAAAGAGAATATTTAAAAAGAACCAAAGCGATATTAAAATCGGAATTGAGTGTTAGGAATAAAATAGAAGCCATCAAGACACTATCCGTACCTTTCACCCTGTATATTTGTGGTATGATAGACTAGTTCCAGGAAGACCTTAACAAGATTGATATAAAAACGAGAAAATATTAAATGCCCACAAAATGATATATATAAGGGGCAGATCTTGTCTAGAATGTACACAGAACGCAGAAAAGGAGGTATGGGCTTGGTGGAGATAGATTATATATAAAAAGAGAAGTATTATGGTTGGACCAATAGCTGGAAAGCACAGAAAACAAATTTTTCCAATGGGTGTTTCAACACGAAAGTGACAAGCCAACAACAACTTCGCTAATTAAAAAGAAATCGAATTGCATGAATACGAACAAACATTAGAAAAGCACAAGGGAAAAGATGGGAAGAATGAACGCAAAAAGAAAACACTAAAATATTTAAAGACAAATTTAAAACAGAGAAGAAGAAGAACCATACAAACCAGTGAAAACAACAAGCAATGACAAAGGAATACAAGAAGTTCATAGTCGAAAGTTATATGGATAAGGATAAATCAGTGGAGATTTTCACCAGGGGACGATTACAAGCAGAAGAAGAAAGAGTGATTTTGGCCGCTCAAGACAGAACAATCAGAACAAGATGGCATAGAAAGCATATAGAAAGAGAGAATATCAGCGACAAACGTAGAGCTTGTGACCAGGTCACAGAGTCTGTCCCTCACATTTTAGCAGGATGTCAAACTCTGCTGAATAGACATATATATACTGAAAGGCGCAACACCATCTGCAGATTAATTCATTTTAAATTGTACCCAAAGTACAACATAAGGATAGAAGCGGCAAACTGCTGGAAACACAAATCCTCAGAAATAGAAGAAACGAAGAAGTGCTGTTACTCTATGATTCCGTTATCCAAACGGATGTAACAGTCACCCCACAATAGACCGGACACCGTAGTAAAGGATAAGAGGGAGCAGAAGTGTTATATAATAGAAGTGGGAGAGTCCCAAATGATAACAACGTGGTGGCGTATGAAAGGGAAAAGGAAAATTAGAAGAATGTGGAACACCAATGGCATCGT
>JABUQX010012444.1:22500-25000 GCA_015478945.1 Trachelipus rathkii
GACCCTCTATCCGTCGCTTATGAGAAAGTTCTGGTTCCAGCAAGATGGAGCAAGCTCTCACACCTCAAACCTGTCCCGAGATTGGTTGAAAGAGAACTTTGGAAGAATGTGTGATCAGTCTCAAGGCTGATTTTTAATGGGCACCTCATAGCCCTGACCTTAGCCTCCAGATTTCTTCCGTTGGGGCTATCTCAAGGACTGAGTGTACGCAGGGAGACCCAGGACCATCACTGAACTCAAGGAAACCATCAGGGAGGAGATAAGAGCCATTCCTCGGTCTGTTTGTAAGGACGTCTTGGACAACTTTGTGCTGCGCCTCAAGAAATGCACGGAGCTAAATGGAGGTCATCTCGAACACATGCTCTAGAATGAAGAAGAAAAGGTCAAAGACTATCATGTTTTAATTTGATGTTCTAAACACAATAAACTAGTTATAACTGAAGTTTCATTTAATTCCGACAAAAAATTAAGAAATGAAGCCTATCGAAATTGGAACTATTTTTTTAAGTCACCTTGTATATATATATATATATATATATATATATATATATATATATATATATATATATATATATATATATATAAATAAACCAAGGATGAAAGTTTGGCCTCTCTGTCAGCAGGTCATCAAAATCCAGCAGATTTTCTTCTAAAATGAAGAAGCTGGAGAAAACGAGAGAATTCTTCAGAAACAAGCTCTTAATCGCGTCTAAGACGCTCCTGTAGTCTGAGTAAATAGTTTTATAGGCATCTGTATTTAGAGCGAACACAATTGAGAGATTCAATAAATGGCACACAATTTTGCTGTAAAAATTGAAAGCAGACCTAGGTAGAGTGCGGGATAAAATATTATTTTGAAAGACCACGGCTGCTCTATCTGCAGATCTTTAATCGTTCGTAAAAGCTGGAGTATGCCTATGGTGAAACACCGCATGCGAGTAGAATCTGGCTCAAAGGTGGTTAAAGTTGTACAAATAGCGAGCTGTGGAAACACCAACTAAACGAAATAACTTTGGCGGTGGATAGATGCAATTTTTAAGTTAAAAACTATACCTTACGACTTCTGCAAAGATCCACCGAAAGATACACCACTAGTAATTTCCATCCAGTAAAAGAGAAGGCTCAGTGGATAGGTAGAAATAAACATAAAGGAGGAGCACATCAGAAATTCTCTTCTTAGAGACAATGAAATAATTTGTCATATTCTCTAAGCTAGCCTTTGGAGAGGATCGTAAAAACGCCAGTATCAGAAAGGAGACCCCTCATTCTGCACTAGGTATAGATGCTTGCCCATAGACAGCGTTATCTTAATCAAATTTTGAACGTATCAAAGACTTAAAGACAGTGATGTTTTGTATTCATCACTCCACGTCTTATGCGACAAATGGTGTAAGATGTTCAATGAGCACCTGCAAGTGGTGTTTAAGTAATTGATGTGAGAAGCGTATGTTAATTTCCGATCTGGAATATCTAAAGAAATTAATGTATTTTTCAGGGCAGAACCTTACAATGAAAGTGAGAGGTCGAATCCCAAATTCCACTCTCTACTTCCCAGATGAAAAAGGATGGCATCTGTCTTAGCCGATGAAAATTGGAAACCTCATTAAATCACATAGTAAATAACATGACATTCAGGACGCGGCCTTGAGGAACATCCTTTTCAAGATGGAAAGGCCTATAGAGAGTCGGGGAGATCTGTGCTTTTGATCAGTATATATATATATATATATATATATATATATATATACTATATATATATATATTAATATATATAATATATATATATATAATATATATATAGTATATATATATACATTATATATATATATATATTTATATATATATTAATATATATATATATATATATATATATACTTATAGTATATAATATATAATATATATATATATATATACATATTATATATATATATATATATATAGTATATATATATATATATATATATATATTATATTATGATATTATATATATATATATATATATATATATATATATATTATATATAATATATATAAATATGTATTATATATATGATATATAATCTTTATTATATATATAATATAATATATATAATATATATATTAATATATAAAATTATATATATATTAATATATATAACATATAATATATATATATATATATATATGATATATATATACACTATATATATATTATATATATATATATATATATATATATATATATATAGTATATATATATATATATATATATATATATATATATATATATATATATATATATATATATATATATATATATATATATATATATATATTATATATATATATATTAAATTTAAATTTAAATTGTATTTAAGTTTAATGGATATGCAGCAGGCGTTTGATAGGATTAATAGGGAAAACCTCTATGGAAGGTGTTAGTGATATATGATGTTGGTGGTAGGCTTCTGAATGGAATCAAAAGTATGCATGACGATAGTGAAACGTGTGTAAGAAGAAA
>JABUQX010012445.1:0-15000 GCA_015478945.1 Trachelipus rathkii
TATATATAATATATATATATAATAATATATTATAATATATATATATAATATAACTTATATATAATATATTATATATATATATATATTATAATTAAATGTTTATATATATTTTATAATATATATATATATATATATATATATATATATATATTATACTAAAAAGCTCTTTGATGGCCTGGGATGCCATCATCTTAATGTCCATGTCTTAATATCAATGTGGTAAGTAGGACTGATGAGCAAATAGTAGTCTTTATATATCACATCTTCACAGAGCCTGACGCGGACTACCAAGTCTTCATTTCTTCTTGGTTAGAGGAATAAACGTGTGATAGATCTGGTCAGATTCCTGGCTTCTGGGAAAAATATTTTCCTCCTCTTCTTCACGTATTCTTTTATTAATAGAGAGAAGAATGCTCCATTGCATATTTCTTTATGATTAACTGAAAACTGTATTTGATTTTGGTTGAAAAAATTTTGCCTGCTTCACTGACTTAACATAAAAAGGAAACTTCTGATTAAGAACGAAATTTAGAAAGAAATTTACCATTTCGTTTATATATATATATATATATATATATATATATATATATATATATATATATATATATATATATATATATATATATATATATTATTATATATGATATATATATATATATATATATTATATTTATATATATATATATATATATATATATATAAACGAAATGGTAAACTTACACATAGCAAATAACAAATAAATTAAACTATATGTTAAAAAAGGCAAGCTTTCATCTCGAACGATCGCGAGACCTCATTGGGCCAAACAGGAATTATTTTTACTTTTTTGAAATGCTTTTCATTGATGTTCCAGTTGGTTGTTAGCATTGGTTGAAGTTGAAGTTGGTTGAAGAGCATTTCAAAAAAGTAAAAATAATTCCTGTTTGGCCAAATGAGGTCTCGCGATCGTTCGAGATGAAAGCTTGCCTTTTTTAACATATAGTTTAATTTATTTGTTATTTGCTATGTGTAAGTGTTTTATTAAATGTCTAATTAAAAGAATTTCTTAAAACAACTGCTATTTTACTCCAAGGGCAATATATCATAAATACATATATATCTCTCTCTCTCTTCTCTCTCTCTCTCTCTCTCTCTCTCTCTCTCCTCTCTCTATAATAATAATATATAATAATATCAATATATATATATATATATATTATATATATATATATATATATATATATATTATATATATATATATTTAATATATATATATATAATTATTATATGATATTATATATATATATATATATAATAGATATAATATATATATAATATATGCTTGCCTATAGGCTATACTGTATAATTTTAGGTTAGGTTTTAATTTTGGTTAAGTTTGGCTTAGGTTAGGTTAAGTTAGGTTAGGTTACGTTTAGTTTAGGTTTAGTTAGGTTAGTTTTACCCCAGTTTAAACTGATACTTACCCTAAAATTATTAAAATAACGATACATTAATTATTTATTTTTTCGCTCCTGGAGTCAACCACTTATAAATATCCCTATATATTTATATATATATATATATTATAATATATATATATATATATATATATAATATATATATAATAATTATATATATATTATATATTATATATATATTATATATAATATATATATATATATATATATAATAAATATTATATATTATATATATATAATATATTATATATAATAATATTTTTTATCATATATATTATATGTAAAAATATATAGAATAGATCCAATATATATATATATATATATATATATATATATAGTTTAACTATATATATATATATAATATATATATATATTAATTATATATATATATATATATATAATATATATATATATTTTTTATATATATATATATATATATATATATATATATATATATATATATATATGTATATAATATGAGAGATATATATTTAACTTATATATATATATATACTATATATATATATATATATATAATATATATATATAATATATTTAAAATTTAGTCGATTAATCGTTGTAGTTAAAGAGCCTTTCCAACGGCCCGTGGGAAAATATTGAATAAAATTCCCACGGTAAAAGGGGTCGCACTACCCCTTCGATCGACGAAAAAAAAACCGAAGGTTTTTTTTTCGAAACAATAAAAATAAATTAATAAATAGAAAAAATTAATAAATAAATAAATAAATAATAAATTAATTAATTAATTAATTAAATAAATTAATTTAATTAATAAAATATATAATAAAATAAAAAAAAAATAAATAAATAAATAAATATACATTATATTATATCCGTATATGGCCCCGCACCGCACAGGCTTACGTACCCCTGCGCCCCCCCCCCTTAAGGGGGGGGGCGCAGCCCCCCCTAAAAATTAAATTCATCGTAGAAGGCTGAAATTTGGAGGCTGGATAGAGGAGCCGGAGGTTGGAGGAAGGATTTCCGAAGTCTGATTCGGCTCGGAGTTCGGGCCCCCCCCCCCCGGAGGGGGGTCCCCTCCTGAAAAAAAAGAAGAAATGCA
The DNA here is from genome assembly GCA_015478945.1 of Trachelipus rathkii. Taxonomy (NCBI): domain Eukaryota; kingdom Metazoa; phylum Arthropoda; class Malacostraca; order Isopoda; family Trachelipodidae; genus Trachelipus; species Trachelipus rathkii. The sequence continues at coordinate 2,542 of JABUQX010012445.1, forward strand.
TGGAATGCAAAACAGAGGAAGAAGAAAGGAAGATGGCGGAAAAAGGAGGAAGGATGGAGAAAGGAGGGATGAAAAGGAAAGAGTTGGAGAAGGAGTCTGAGTCAGAGGAGTCGGAGAGGCATCGGCACCGTTGCTGGAGCCGGTGCGGTGCTAAGTTAATAAATATTCGTTTAGTCCCATAATTTTAATCTTTTAATGTAGTTGACCTGTAGATTCGAAAATGAACGGTTATAGTCCGTAAATGGTGTCTGCGACCCCTAACGGAGGGGGTCCCGACTGAAAAAAAAATGCTTGGAATGCAAAACAGAGGAAGAATAGAGAAGGAGGAAGGATGAAGGAAGAATAAGGAAGGAAAGAGTCTGAGAAGGAGACAGAGTTGGTACCGGCACCGATGCTGGAGCCGGTGCGGTACCGAGTTAGTAAACATTCGTTTAATAATACAATATCATTACTGTTCACATAAGTGCTTCTGTCTCTAACATGTACATGTCATCAATGGCATTGCATCATGCAAACATAACCCGTTTTCTAAATGTTTGAAGACTGACATTAATATTTTCAAATCTCATTTTCTTTTTTATAAACGTTAACTTTTTTTTATAATTTTTTTGTTTTTTTTTTTTTTGCTTTTTTTTTAATTTATTTTTCTGACTTTTTTTTTTTTTTTTTATAAGTTTTATTTTACATTTAAACTTTGTGTTTAATTTTTAATTTTTTATTTTTAAAAAATTTTTTTATTCAATTTATTTTTCTAACTATTTTTTCTATAAGTTTTATTTCACATTTATACTTTGTGTTTAATTTTTTTTTTTTTATTTTAATTTGTAAAAATTTTTTATTCAATTTTATTTTTTCTAACTTTTTTTTTTTATAAGTTTTATTTTACATTTATACTTTGTTTAAAATTTTTTTATTATTTTAATTTTTAAATTTTTTTTATTTAAATTTATTTTTCGAACTTTATTTTTAAAATTTATTTAATTTTTGTTTTCTTTTCTTTAAAACTTTTTGTTTTTACTAAAAATTTATTCTTTTTATGTTTATAACTAACAAATTTACGTTTTATACATACCCTAAAGCAGTAAATCAGTAAATCAGTTAATCAAACCACCCACCCCACCCTCCTACCCTTCCATGATCTATTGATCTATTGATCTATTGATCTATTGATTCAGGTCATATTTTATATAATATCATGTTTTACATACCCTAAGCAGTAATCAGTTAATCAAACCAAGCCACCCACCCTCCTAACCCTTCCAATGAGTCTATTGATCTATTGGTTCTACTAATTGATCCATTGATCTATTGATCTATTGGATCTATTGATTCAAGTCATATTTTTGTATAACATACACAAAAACTTTTATTATTTTTGTTTTCTTTTCTTTAAACATTTTTGTTTTTACTAAAAACTTTATTCTTTTTATGTTTTATAACTTAAAAAATTTGCATTTTACATGACACCTAAAGCAGTTTAATCAGTAAAAATCGTTAATCAAACACCACCCACCCCACCGCTCCTACCCTTCTACTGTAAATCTATTGATACTATGATCTATTGATCTATTGATCTATTGATTCAGTCATATTATAAGTATCTTTTTGTATAGACATAACACAAAAAATAAAAAATTCTTGCTGTAGTTTGTTTTGAAATGCAGGCTATGGTGGATGCATTTGTTGCGTTTGTTGAAGCGTTTGTTGCAGTTGTTGAAAATGTTCGTTTTGTTGTTTGCTGTTGTTGTTGTTAAATATATCAAACGTTCAAGTTAAATGAAAATATACAACACTTTTTTCAAACATATCTCTAAAATATTAATGTTAATTTTACATTTAACATTGTAATATTGAAAACTAAACAAAAATATATCTCATCCTAGCCTAACTGACATACAGCATTTATTAACAAGGTAACTAAAATTAGAAGTTTCAATTACCAACAGAAAGTCATCATAGGCAATCTCAATTTTTTACTATACACATTCACGCAAACAAAATATTATTATTATTATTATTATTATTATTTTATTATTATTATTATTATTATTTATATGACTATACATTGTTATCATCATTGTCAAAATTATTATTATTATTCAAATTTTATTGTTAATTAAGTTTGTTATTAAAATAAAATTATTATTATATATTATTAATTTGTATTCATTATTATTATTATTCCACATAGATCTCACAACAACAATAACGCGTGCGATCACTTAGCCTGCATGGTCCACAACTAATAACATTGGTGGTAATTGTTCTCTACCAGACACCTAATACATTACGTAATCTTGTTACGCTCAAGGGATAGCCAATCAGAGAACTGCATTTGCTAAGCCATCACGAACAGCCAATGAAATTCGAGGAATGACTCATTAATCTTAATATCTTTTGACACATGTGAAGGGTAAAGAGATTTATTACTTTGTACCCGATATCTTTTGACACATGAGAAGGGTGGCGAGATTTATTACTTTGTTCCCCTTATGTTCGTACTTAACATTGTTTTTAATCTTAAACAGTAAGTTTATTATTATATTTTATTATTATTATTATTTTTTATTATTAAATTATTAATTATTATTATATTATTTTATTATTATTATTCATTAATTATTATTATTATTATTATTTATTATCATTATTATTATTATTAATCATTATAATCAACTATATTGTATAGAAACATAACAAATCTAAACATAACCCACAACACCACACACACACACACACACACCACAAACACACACACACACACACACACACACACACACACATACCCACACACACACACACAATAATTATAGACACTTTACTTAATACATTAGCCTGGCAATCATCTACTAACTTACTGATCACAGTAAAGTATACCTAACACAGCGTACAAAAACGTAACCTATTCCAACACTTTTTCAAACATATCTCTTAACATATTCAATGTTAATTTTACATTAACACTATTTATTTACAATTACGTAGCATTTCGAGTATCATTTCGGATTAACATAGCACAAAAACGAGTTCTTTATATATACCAACCCAACGAATAAATTGCTAACATAACAATGTTTTTTCACATTAATAAAAGCTAACATAGCATCAAACATGAACTAAGAAAAATAATGTACAACGACAAACCTAACACAGCTTACGCGCACGAATAAACTGTAACATTAACAAGTTCCAACACTTAAACACCAGTAAAGTAACTAACTTAACATACAAAACGTAACCTATTCAATACTTTTTCCAGCATATCTCTAACATATTAAAGTTAATTTTACATTGACACAGTAATAATTAACCAAAATTTAATCATAACCTTGTCTAATTATATAACAGACCAGCGAATAAACGCAAACATAACAAAGTTTTATCCAAACATAACATAAAATAAGTTCTTTGAATAAAATATCATAGTAAATTGTAATAATTAACTGATTTTAAAGCAGTAAATCAAGTACTCCCACCCCATCCACCTCCCCCATCCCTCCCAAGATCTATTGATCTAATTGATTCAAGTCATAATTTTCGAGTATCAATTTGGATAACATAAAAATAAAAATAAAGTTCTTTATAAGCTAAACCAATGAATATTTGCTAAACGTAACCACGAAATAAATGCTGAACGTTTAGCAAAGTTCCAGATACTTAACAACAGTAGTAACTAAACATAACATACAAAGACGTAACCTATTCACACTTTGTCAAGCATATCTCTAAACATAAGCAATGTTAATTTATATTAACATGGTAATATTTAACTAAAATTTATCACAACATCGCAAATTATCATACTGATCAACGAATATTACTCTAAACGTAATTAAAGTTTCCCCCATCAATAAAGTTACATAGCGTAATCAATGAACTAGAAAATAATGTACAAAGACAAACCTAACACAAATTACCTACGAATAAACTGTTAACATTAACAAGTTCCACACTCCTTAACACCAGTAAAGTAACAACATTGCATGCAAAAACGTAAACCTATTCCTACTTTTTTCAAGCATATATTAACATATTTAACGTTAATCTTTACACTGACACAGTAACATTAAGCAAAAATGTATCATAAACTTGTCCGATTATCATACAGACAACGAATATAATGCCAACGTAACAAATTTTTTACATTATCATAGTAATATTAACAAAAATTTATCATAACCTTACCTAAATATCATAATCCCCAACAAATATTTGCCAAGCATAAAGTTTTATCCAAACATGACACATAAAAGTAACAAAGTTTTTTCCAAAACAAAACATAAAAATAACAAAGTTTTTAACTAACATAACCTAAAAATAAGTTCTTTGAATAAAATATCATAGTAAAAGTGTAATAGTTTACAGAATTTAAAGCAGTAAATCAGTAATCAAACCACCCGTTCCCTCCCCGCCCCCCCTCCCATCCATCGTTCATGACCTTTTGATCATTGAATCTAATGATTCAGGTCACGATTTCGAGTTAATCATTTCGGATAAACAAGTACAAAAATAAGTTCTTTATACATATAAACCAACGAATATATGCTAACGTAACATTTGTTTTCACATTATAAAGCTAACATAGCATCACCAGACTAAGAATATAATGAGCAATGAACAAAAACCTAACACACTCATTAAACGCACGAAATAAAATACTAACAATTAACAAAGTTCCCTACTGAAACACAGTAAAAGTAACATGGCAACAGAGTACAAAACGTAACCCTAATTCACATTTTTTTCAAAGCATTCTAAACATATCAATGTTAATTTTAGATTAACACTATTGATTTACGTCGCATTTCGAGAATCATTTCGGATAAACATAGCACATAAAAATGAGTTCTTTATAATACTAACCTGCGAATATATGCTAACATAACAATGTTTTCACAATTTAAATAAAGCTAAACATAGCAATCAATATGAACTAGAATAATGTACAACGAACAAAACTAACACAAACTTGCGTTCTATAAACTGTTAACATTAAACAAAGTTCCACACTTATCACCCATTAAAGTAACTAACATTGCATCAAAACGTAACCTAATTCAATACTTTTTCCCAATCATATCTCTAACATAATGTTAATTTTTCATTGACACAGTAATATATAACAAAAATTTATCATAACTTTGTCTAATTATCATACAGACATACGAATAAATGGTAACATAACAAAGTTTTTATCCAAACCTAACATAAAAAATAAGTTTCTTTGAAATAAAATATCATAGTAAATTGTAATTGTTTACTGATTTTAATGCAGTAAATCAGTAATAAATCAGTAAATCAAACCTCAACCCCTCCCACCCCTCCCAACATGACCTTTTGATCTATTGATCTATTATTCACGTTATATTTCGAGTATCATTTCGGCTAAAACATAACATACAAAAATAAGTTCTTATATACTAACCATCGAATATATCCTAACGTAACAAAGTTTTTACATTAATAAAACTAACATAACATAACCTGAAATAATAAGATATAATGTACAACGACAAACCTAACACACAATACGTACCAACGAATAACTACTAACATTAACAAACTTTCGCACTTAACAACAATAAAATACCTAAACTTAGTACAAAAACGTAGCCTATTCACACTTTTTCAAGCATATCTCTAAACATATCAATGTTAATTTTACATTAACATCGTAATTTTTAACAAAAAATTTAGCATTCCCTGTCTAATCATCATACTGACAACGAATGTATTGCTAACGTACCAAATTTTTTTTAGCATCCAACTTCGTAAGTATTTAACAAAAAATTATCAAAACCCTCGTCTAAAATATCCATAATTTCCCAACGATAATTGCAAACAATAACAAAGTGTTTACGCAAACCATAACATAAAAATAATTTTTTTTATCCTGACATAACATAATAAGTTCTTTGAATAAAATATCACAGTACGTAATAGTTTTACTGATTTTAAAGCAGTAAATCAGTAATCAGTAAATCAAACCACCCAACCTGCAGTCCCATACCCATACCATCTATCCTATGAATCTATTGAACATGAGAACTGCCCCTAGACCTATTCCACTGGCGTCTGTACATAAAATAAATTCTTTATATACTGACCTTACGAATATTATGCTTACGAACAAAGGTTTTAGCATCCAATAAAGCTAACATATCAAATATAACTCTGAACTAAGTCTTGAACTATGAATTGACACTACCTACCTTCATGAAAGTGTCACCCATATTAAATATAACATCATTTCTCTATCAAAATCAGTATTAATTTCCCATTGTCATAAGTAACGTATCAGAAATTAAACATAGCCTAACATATCTATACACTTACAAGGGTTGAAAACCCTACAATAGATACTAACATTTGAACCTACGAGTTAAGTGTTAGATAATTTAGGCTATGTTTAATTTCTGATACGTTCTATTTACAATTGTGAAATTAATTACTGATTTGATAGAGAAATGATGTTATATTTAATATGGGTGACACTTTCATGAAGGTAGTGCAATTCCATAAGTTCAAGACTAGTTTCCAGGTTATGAATATGTTTAGCTTTATTGATGCTAAAAACTTTTGTTTCGCTAGCATATATTCGTAGGTCAGTATATAAAGAACCTTATTTTTAATGTTATGTTTTATCCAAAATGATACTCGAATATGACTTGAATCAATAGTTTCAATAGATGCATAGGCTGATGGATGGTAGGGACTGCAGGTTGGTGGTTTTGATTTACTGATTTACTAATTAACTGCTTTTAAAAATCAGTAAACTATTACGCCTTTACTGTGATATTTATTCAAAGAACTTATTTTTTATGTTATGTCAGGATAAAAAATTTTTATTTTTATGTTATGTTTGGTTAAACTACTTTGTTATGTTTTGCAATTATTCGTTGGGATTATGATATTTAGACGAGGTTTTGATGAATTTTTTGTTAAATATTACGAAAGTTGATGTAAAAAAATTTGGTACGTAGCAATAATTCGTTGTCCAGTATGATGATTAAGACAGGGATAGCTAAATTTTTGTTATATTAACGATGTTTAATGTTTAAAATTAACATTGATATGAGAGATATGCCTTGAAAAGTGGAATAGGCTAACGTTTTGTACGAAAGTGCTTAGGTATTTTCATCAGTTGTTAAGTGCGGAAGTTTGTTAATGTTAGTAAGTTTATTAGTACGTATGGTGTGTTAGGTTTGGTGTGTTAACATTATATTCTTAGTTCAGGTTATGTTGATGTTAGATTTATTAATGTAAAATTTGTTACGTTAGCATAATATTCGTTGTCAGTAATACTAAAGAACTTATTTTTGTGTTATGTTAGCCGAATGATACTCGAAATAATAACGTGAATCAATAGGATCAATTAGATCAAAAGGTCATGGTTGGAGGGTGGGGAGGGGTTGATGGTTTGATTTACTGATTTACTGATTTACTGCATTAAAATCAGTAAACTAATACAATTTACTATGATATTTTGTTATACAAAGAACTTATTTTATGTTAGGTTTGATAAAACTTTGTTATGTTAACACTTATTCAATGGTCTGTATGATAATTAGACAGTTAAAATGAATAAATTTTGGTTAAATATTACTGTGTCAATGTAAAATTAACTTTAATATGTTAGAGATATGCTTGGAAAAGTATGAATAGGTTACGTTTTGTATGCAATGTTAGTTACTTTACTGGTATTAAGTGTGAAACTTTGTTAATGTTAACAGTTTATTAGAACGCAAGTTGTGTTAGGTTTTGTCGTTGTACATTATTTTCTTAGTTCATATAATGCTATGTTAGCTTTATTAATGTGAAAACATTGTTATGTTAGCATATATTCGCAGGTTAGTATATAAAGAACTCATTTTTGTGCTATGTTTATCCGAAATGATACTCGAAATGCGACGTAAATCAATAGTGTTAATGTAAAATTAACATTGATATGTTTAAGATATGCTTGAAAAAGTGTGAATAGGTTACGTTTGTACGCTGTGTTAGGTACTTTACCTGTTGTTAAGTAATGGAACTTTGTTAAATGTTAGTATTTTAATCGTGGCGTAAGGTGTGTTTTAGGGTTTTGTCATTGCTCATTATATTCTTAGTTCTGGTAATGCTATGTTAGCTTTATTAATGTGAAAACAATGTTACGTTAGCATATATTCGTTGGTTAGTATATAAAGAACTTATTTTTGTACTATGTTTATCCGAAATGATACTCGAAATGTGACCTGAATCATTAGATAAATAGAAAAAAGGGTCATGGAGGGGGGGGTAGGGGGGGGGGGGGGCGGGGAGGGGAACGGGTGGTTTGATTTACTGATTTACTGCTTTAAATTCGGTAAACTCTTACACTTTACTATGATATTTTATTCAAAGAACTTATTTTTATGTCATGTTTGGAATAAAAACTTTGCTATTTTATGTTATTTTGGAAAAAAACTTTTGTTTAACTTTTATGTTATGTTTGGATAAAAACTTTATGTTTGCAATGTTGGGGATTAAGATATTTAGGTAAGGTTATGATAAAATTTTTGTTAAATTTACTATGTAATGTAGAAAAACTTTGTTACGTTGGCATATATTCGTTGGTTTGTATGATAATCGGACAAGGTTATGATAACATTTTGTTAAATATTACTGTGTCAGTGTAAGATTAACGTTAATATGTTAGATATATGCTTGAAAAAGTAAGAATAGGTTACGTTTTGCATGCAATGTTAGTTACTTTACTGGTGTTACGTGTGGAACTTTGTTAATGTTAACAGTTTATTCGTGTGTAAGTTGTGTTAGTTTGTCTTGTACATTATTTTCTTAGTTCATGATACGCTTGTTAACTTTATTGAGGGGAAACTTAATTTAATTACGTTAGAGGTATATTCGTTTGATCAGTATGATAAATTGAACCGATGTTTGTGATAAATTTTAGTTAAATATTACCATGTTAATATAAATTAACATTGCTATGTGTTAGAGATATGCTTGACAAAGTGTGAATAGGTTACGTCTTTGTATGCTATGTTAGTTACTTACTGTTGTTAAGTATGGAACTTTGCTAACGTCAGCAGTTTATTCGTGGTTACGTTAGCAAATATTCATTGGTTAGCTTATAAAGAACTTATTTTTATTTTATGTTTATCCAAAATGATACTCGAAATATGACTTGAATCAATAGATCAATAGATCTTGGGAGGGGAAGGGGAGGGAGGATGGGGAGGGGAGATTAACTGATTTACTGCTTTAAAATCAGTACAATAATTACAAGTTACTATAATATTTTATTCAAAGAACTTATTTTTATGTTATGTTTGGATAAAACTTTTTTTTCTTTTTCCAGTTATTCGTTGGTCTGTATGATAATTAGAAAGGGTTATTATGATAAATTGTTGTTAAATATACTGTGTCATGTAAAATTAAACCTTTAAATATGTTAGAGATATGCTTGGAAAAAGTATGAATAGGTTACGTTTTGTATGTAAAGTTAGTTACTTTACTGGTGTTAAGTGTGGAACTTTGTTAATGTTAACAGTTTATTAGTGCGTAAGCTGTGTTAGGTTTGTCGTTGTACATTATTTTCTTAGTTCATATGATGCTATGTTAGCTTTATTAATGTGAAAACATTGTTATGTTAGCATATATTCGTTGGTTGGTATATAAAGAACTCGTTTTTGTGCTATGTTAATCCGAAATGATACTCGAAATGCTACGTAATTCGATAGTGTTAATGTAAAATTAACATTGATATGTTAAGATATGTTTGAAAAAGTGTGAATAGGTTACGTTTTGTACGCTGTGTTAGGTACTTTACTGTGATCAGTAAGTTAGTACGATGATTGCCAGGCTAATGTATTAAGTAAAGTGTCTATAATTATTGTTTGAGTGTGTGTGGGTATGTGTGTGTGTGTGTGTGTGTGTGGCGTGTGGGTGTGTGTGGTGGAGTGTGAGTTTGTGATGTGTGAGGTGTGGGGGGTGTGTTAGATTTGTTATGTTCATATACATATATAATAATAATATAAATGATAATAATAATAATAATGATAATCAATATAATAATATAAATAAAAAAAATAATAATAATAATAAAAAAAAAATAATAATAAATAATAATAATAATAATAATAATAATAATAATAATAATAATAATAATAATAAAACTACTGTTTAAGATAAAAACAGATATTAAGTAGGGACACAAAGGGAACAAAGTAATAAATCCCGTTACCCTTCACATGTGTCAAAATGATATTAAGATTAATGAGTCATTCCTCGAATTTCATTGGCTGTTCGTGATGGCTTAGCAAATGCAGTTCTCTGATTGGCTATCCCTTGAGCGTAACAAGATTACGTAATGTATAGGTGTCTGGTAGAGAACAATTTACCAACCAATGTTATAGTTGTGGACCTGCAGGCAAAGTGATCGCACGCGTTATAGGTGTTGTGAGATCTATGTGGAATAATAATAATAATAATAACAATAATAATAATAATAATAATAATAATAATAATAAATAATAATAAATAATAATAATTACAAATAACATTAATAATAATAATAAAATAATAATAATAATAATAATAATAATAATAATAATAAAATAATAATAATAATAATAATAATAATAATAATTTTGTGTTTGTATATATGTTTATTTGCATGTGTGTGAATGACTTCTGTTGGTAAGTTGAAACTTCTAATTTTAGTTACCTTGCTAATGAATGCTGTATGTCAGTTAGGCTAGGATGAGATATATTTTTGTTTAGTTTTCAATATTACAATGTTAATGTAAAATTAACATTAATATTTTAGAGATATGTTTGAAAAAGTGTTGTATATTTTCATTTAACTTGAACGTTTGATATATTTAACAACAACAACAGCAACAACAAACGTAACATTTCAACAACTGCAACAAACGCTTCAACAAACGCAACAAATGCAACAACAAACGCTACAATGTTCAACAACCAACCTAAGCATGCAAAGAATTTATTTTTTGTGTTATGTCTATACAAAAAGATACTTATAATAACTTGAATCAATAGAATCAATAGAATCAATAGATCAATAGAATCATAGATCATGGAAGGGTGGGAAGGTGGGGTGGGTGTGGTTTGATTAACTGATTTACTGATTTACAGCTTTAGGGTAAGTAAAAATGCAAAAAATATTAAGTTATAAACATAAAAAGAATAAAAGTTTTTAGTAAAAACCAAAATGTTTAAAGAAAAGAAAACAAAAATAAATAAAAGTTTTTGTGTTATGTTATACAAAATATGACTTGAATCAATAGATCAATAGATCAATAGATCAATGGATCAATAGAACAATAGATCAATAGATCATGGAAGGGTAGGAGGGTGGGGTGGGTGGTTTGATTAACTGATTTACTGCTTTAGGGTATGTAAAACATGATAATTTTAGTAAAAATATGACCTGAATCAATAGATCAATAGATCAATAGATCAATAGATCATGGAAGGGTAGGAGGGTGGGGTGGGTGGTTTGATTAACTGATTTACTGATTTACTGCTTTAGGGTATGTAAAAACGTAAATTTGTTAGTTATAAACATAAAAAGAATAAATTTTTAGTAAAAACAAAAAGTTTTAAAGAAAAGAAAACAAAAATAAATAAAAATTTGAAAAATAAAATTAAAAAAAATAAAATTTTAAATAAAAAAAATTTTAAAAATTAAAATAAAAAATTAAACACAAAGTATAAATGTAAAATAAAACTTATAAAAAAAAAAAAAGTTAGAAAAATAAATTGAATAAAAAATATAAAATTAAAATAAAAAAAAAAAAAATTAAACACAAAGTATAAATGTGAAATAAAACTTATAAAAAAATAGTTAGAAAAATAAATTGAATAAAAATTTTTTAAAAATAAAAAATTAAAAATTAAACACAAAGTTTAAATGTAAAATAAAACTATAAAAAAAAAAATAAAGTCAGAAAAATAAATTGAATAAAAAGCAAACAAAAAAAAAAAAACAAAAAAATTATATTAGTTAACGTTTATAAAAAGAAAATGAGATTTGAAAATATAAATGTAAGTCTTCAACATTTAGAAAACGGGTTATGTTTGCATGATGCAATGCCATTGATGACATGTACATGTTAGAACAGAAGCACTTATGTGAACAGTAATGATATTGTATTATTAAACGAATGTTTACTAACTCGGTACCGCACCGGCTCCAGCATCGGTGCCGGTACCAACTCTGTCTCCTTCTCAGACTCTTTCCTTCCTTATTCTTCCTTCATCCTTCCTCCTTCTCTATTCTTCCTCTGTTTTGCATTCCAAGCATTTTTTTTCAGTCGGGACCCCCTCCGTTAGGGGTCCCAGACACCATTTACGGACTTATAACCGTCATTTTCGAGATCTACAGGTTCAATAACATATATAAAGATATAAATATGGGACTAAACGAATATTTATTAACTTAGCACCGCA
>JABUQX010012445.1:20000-25000 GCA_015478945.1 Trachelipus rathkii
AATGGAATATAATTTAATTCTAAACTGCTGTTTCTTAAAAACAAAACTGATTCAAACAAATGCTTTTTTACGATGCTCTTAGATTCAATTTTGTTATTTTTAAATTCGAAAATAAGCGTTCAACACCCAATTGAGTGAGAGGCAAAGCTGCAACTGTTTAAGCGGCATCTTCCAAATTTTAGGATAATAAGGGATTGCTTCAATAACTGCTAACAATGATGTCCGGTCGATTAATTATCGCTATGACATCTAATGCCCTATGTAATTATACTTTTGTATTTTTCCAGAGGATTTTTGGGTTGAAGGTATTTTATTGAATGATTGTCATTTTTCAATCGCTTTTCTGCTTGCTCCAATTGGTTAAATTGCTTCTCTACATTGGCTTCTTCATCTTCGTCTGACAAGATACTTCAAAAAAGAATTTCTGAAACTGATGAACTATCTGACTCCGACCCAGATATTTTGTTTTTAGTTAACATATTTTCCTTTTTTTCCATTCCACTGCATTTGCTAAAATATCTTCTTTATTTGCTATATTTGAAGTAGATAATTCCACTCTTTATAAAACTTTCCAGCAGTCAAGTCCTTTGCTCGAATTTTCATTGCTGTAAGGTAAGGATATTTTAATAATTCTTCGAGCGTTTCAATTTGATCTCATCGACTATTGAGAAGAGAAACTTCTGGTATACCTGACTTTTCCACCTTGACGCATAAAACCTTCAATTAACTTTTGGACACGTGCTACCTTTGTTTTTGTCTCGCCTTGTTTATAAGATTTGCTGCAAGAGTATTGTAAAGTGTGAACTCCTCACCTCATTCGTGCAATCAATATTAACGTCATCGGAGCATAATCTTTTCATACTTTTATCATCTTCGTTCTGAAAATCAACTAATACTACTTCGTTTTGACATTCTATGGAATCAGTATCACATTGACCAGTTTCCTGTTTCTCAAGCCCTTCTTCATTGTCCTTATTTAATTTTTCAATCGTACTGATCATATTTGATGCCTTATCCGTAACTATTCTAATAACTTGCCTTTCATGGATTTCGAATTCTTTGAAAGCATTAACAAGTTGTTGAATATTTTCACTAAAATGTTGCGATTTAGTATCTCTTACTGCTAATGTTTACTTTAGTAATATCATTTTTATCTTCCTTCCACATATCTAATATTAACAGCAAAATAATTTTTACCTTTGCCCTTGTACAATCATAATTGAATCATTCATTTTCAAGTGCACAAAGCTTACATTTAAGCATTTTTTAATCTTAATTTTTGGAAATACATACCCTTATTTCGAATGTTTTTCCTATAGAGAGACTCTTAGTTTCAAAGTCATTTCTCAAAAAAAAAAAAAAAAAAATGAATAAATAAATAAAATATTGGACATTATCTTTAACAACCATTACAATTACTCGTTTCCTGAATGTTTCACTTCAGATAGACAAAACAAGTTTTGACAACTGAAAATGTCAACTTTAGAATGAGGTTTTGAAGTTGAAGGTGTATCCAGAGTGGCTTAAGTAATTATTAATTTTATTATTACAATATATATATATATATATATATATATATAATATATATATATATATATATATATATATATATATATATATATATATATATATATATATATATATATATAATATATATATATATATATATATATATATATAATATATATATATATATACCAACACTACCAATAAGTTTTCAGAATACCTACAACATAACATCTCACGCTTAGACAATAAGAAAACCTGGCAAGTCATTAAAAAATTAACAACTCTCCAAACAACCCCCACAATCCACGATCCCCATCTTACGCCAACACTCCTCCCTTCCCAAACAACATCAGACAGTGCTCGCCTAAACACTAATGCGCCCAACATCTCGAAAACCCAACCCATCGCCGCGATAACAGGAAATAAAAAAACACTCAGAAAACTCAATTAGACCACACCCCTCTTTACCCCCATTCAGCAAAACCAACATGCACATATAGAAGCATTAAAACCGCTCAAATTTCACAGCGACAGGTCGCAGACTCAATATCCACCTACACTTAAAACACCTTGGAGAAAACACAATCCTCCTAAACAGAAATCTTTAATAAATCATGGCAGCTCAACTACATACCCCCAATCTGGAAGCAAAGCATTCCATAAATTCCAAAACTCAAAGACCCTAACTCCCCCTCCTCCTACCGCCCAATCTCTGCTTTGCTCCATTAGTAAGCTGCTAGAGAAATTAATTCTAAACAAAATTTCCAACCCCATTCTCCCAGATTTCCAACACGGATTCAAAATCAACCACTCTACAACTACAGCCCTCAACTCCCTCACACAACACATCATTAATGGCTTCAAAAATCGCCCTTTCCCATAGATCTATACTCACTGCAATAGACATAAATAAAGCTTCGATACCGTCCCCCCACACATCCTTATTCAAAAATCCTCCTCTCCCTTAGAAAATAATGACAAAAATGGCTCTCCAAATTCCTCACCAACCGTTTCGCTAAGGTCTTATACAAAAACAACCCTCTCGCGCTTCGATCAATTACAAAATGGCGTCCCAGCAGGGCGCCATTCTCTCTCTCCATTTTTGTTTAAAACTTTTTCACAAACAGATTTGCCTACCCAACCCAACCAATCACCAAACTTATAACTTACGCAGACGACTCAGTCTTATTTCCCAACACCCAGACGTAAACATGAGCCACACAACATACCCAAGAATATTTACATCTATTAGAAAATTGGTTTATCTCCCAACAAAATGACAGCATCCCCCCTTAAATCCTCCATCAACCTTTTAACCACCACTGACCTTCACCAATCCTCCCTCCATCCTATAATCACCCCTCTGAACAACAACCCCCTTCCGTTAACCAAAACCCCAAAAATATATAGGACTTACCTAATGACATACACAGCATGACGGTTTCCCCCCCCCACAATCGACCGCAAAATCACTTCCATCAACGTCAAAAACCCAACGAAAACTAACAACCTCCGAACGCCTGTGCTCTCCAACACAACTTTTGCAGCGACAGGAAACACACAATCAACCACAAACTTTTAAACAACTCCTCAGAACAACTTTAAACTATACTATGCCTCACCAGCATGGTTCCCAGCACTCTCAAAAATCGAACACAAATAAATTACAAATTTCTCCAAAAATCCAGCCAACTCAGAATTATCCACAAGGCTGCAACAAAAACCACAGCCAATCTAACGATATCCGAATGAAAACTTCATCATCCCTGCTCCACACACTGGGAGATGGTGGGGACTCAATTCTATTTCAGAAAACACGTAATCCATCCTTACACCCGTTGCACACCAAAATTCTATCCACCCACCTCGACAAAGACCTAAAAATCCCCCCTTCTTCACACATCTCAATTCTATATCTATTAGCAAACATACAACATAAATTCCTCACTCCCCCTCCAAATAGGTCAATGGATTACACCTACATATCCATCACGATCTAAACCACGAGCATACCTGCTTTAAACCGCCCAATAACAATTTACTAAACACCCCGCCCCAAAACTCTCCTTTCCCCTAGAGAAGAAACGCTGTCCAAAAGAGGCCAAATCGACCTCGCCCTGTCCCGGAGCAGATCAGGTCACCACCGGGCTTCATCATTATAAATACAGATTTAAACTAGACACGTCACTCCCCCTCGTTGCGCTTAGATGTCAACCAATGCCAAGACACAATAGAGCAACCTTCTTCTGAGGTGCCCCTGCTCTCGACGGCCCCGACCAATTTCCTCTCTATAACCTCATTCCTTGACATGTGGAACCGCCCAAGAGGGGCAGCCGGCTTCCATGGAAAGCAGTGTGGCCCTCTCCATTAAGGTGGGGCCAGGGGCAGAAGTAAGTAAGTAGTATAAATAAATATATATATAATATTAATATATATATATATTATATTATATATATATATATATGATATATATATATATATATATATATAAATATATATATATTATATTATTATATATATATAGTAAAAATTATTCACACTTCACACATTCAACTACCACCACCATCTATAAAAATCAAATTCCTAGCCAAAAAAACAAAAAACAAAGCAATATTCTTATGTCACACTCTTCAAAAATTAGTCACAAACTCATACGTTCCACTAAAACAAATAAAAATTAAACAACTCAAAAGGTTGAAAACTATTTACTCCCATACAAATTCTTAACATTATTAAAAACTAGTGAAGCACAGGAGATCCTACTCCGGTAAGGCCGGAGATCCAACTTTTTTACAACTCTCCGGCTCCGGCCGGAGTTTTGTGTAGCCTTAATTAATTCCTAGCACCAATTTTAGTTTAGTACTCGTGATGCAAGAAAGTGTTTAGTTTTTGAGTCTCTCCCGTGTTATTTTTTTTAACTATGTTAGTTTTAAAATCATAGTTATATATTACCAACTTTTAATTTAAATATAGTTAGTGTTATTTTAGTGTTTTATTATTTGTTTAATGTTTTAATTTTTTAAGCTTACAAAATTACAATTGACGATAGATTTAACAGAAACTTTTACCACCATGAAATTAGATAAGTCATTTTTGACTTTTTTTTTTAAACGTATTAGTCATATTTATCCTACTGATAAATATTTTTGGTCTCTTGCCAAAAACATCTATAATAAATTCTGTAAATCTGCCTCTCCTCCTCTTATTCGCTTTGATCAGTTGCTAACACTCCTTCTGAAATGGCTAGCCTTTTCGGCCTCCTTTTTTCATTTAATCCCACCCAAGACAATTCTGGCATCCCTTATCCTACTACTCCTCCAATTAGGTGTCCCATGTCTCTTCTTGTGATTTCATATGATCGAGTGCATGGGACCCTGAGCTCTATGAACGTCAGGAAGGCTAATGGCCCAGACGGCATCCCTCCTCGTGTTTTGAAAGAGTGTGCTGCTGAACTGGCTCCTGCCCTCTTTCAGCTTTACTCTCTATGCCTT
>JABUQX010012445.1:30000-37175 GCA_015478945.1 Trachelipus rathkii
TATATATATTATTATATATATATATATAGTATATAGTATATATATATATATATTATATAAGTGTATAGGGCTTGGCTTTAGACATATAACTAAATGTAAAGTGAGATAGATATATATATTGCGTAAAAATCGAGAGAGTCCAAACCATATTTGAGCACCGTTGCTCGAAGAGATCAATATCCGTCCGCACGGCATTTCGGCAATGTTTTGCCATACAGCACTGCACCAGAGTCTGATATAACATTCTATTCGAGACAACACTTGCGAGAGCGGTTCCTGTCCGATAAGCTTTGAGAAGTTGATCAAGAGTTGGGGTTATTTTAGGTCGGTGGAGCCGGAATTTAATGGTCATGAGAAGATCACCGACTTAAGAAGGGTTTTGAGAATGAACTCTAATAAGGTTTATAATCACCTACCCATACATAAAAAAGGAGGGACTATAGCCCCCAAAAGGGGGTTTTTTTGGACCCTAGAAGGTTTTAAATAATCGGTAGTAGACCATTTCTAATGATATCAATCGATTTATCGATGTTTTTTACCTATCACCATATATAATTCGGATGGTATAAATCGTCTTCTTACGTATGCTCTAGGTTTGACTGTGTTTAACACTAAAAAATATAATCGAAAGAATTATTAATAACTTTCTATTCGATTATATCGCTAGTTAGTTAAAGACGGGGGAATTTGTTGAGTGATGTCTGAGTAACTGCAAAAACACAGGAAGTAATATTAGGCCGCCACGACTGAACCGCTTCCGAGGAATGAGCGGTAGCCAATTACCTCGCGTAGGATCTGCGTTCGGCGATCCGCCGAGAGCGCACGAGAAACAAACAGCTGTTGGTCTGACGTAATACCGCGTTGAGAGACGAATTAAGTATAAATAGAATAAATTAATTAAAAAAAAACTCATATGAACATTCAAATTATTTATCTTCGAATTTAATAATTAATTGAAATTACAATTGAATTTATATTAATTAATTACTAAATCAAACTAAATGAGCTGAGAGAGAGAATAGTATATGTTTATAAAGTTATATATGATAAATTTATAGAAAAAAAAAAAAGAAGATAGAAAATCTAAATTAAAAGAAAAAAAAAAAAAGATTTAAACTTAAGAAAATAATCTATTATGAATTTTAATATATATTTCAGTATATATAGTATATATGAAATAATTTATATATATATATTCTAATTATATATATTTATTATTATATATCAGAGAGTAGAGTTTATGATTATTACGTAATGTCATCAATATTATAGTAGTATTATTTTATTCTGAAATGTTTGATCCTGAGGAAGTCAAGTTTGAATAAATCTTTAAAATACTAGTTATAATGTTTATATCATCGTATTCAATATATAATAAATAATCTATCAATTAATATATATAATTTATTATAACCGTATAAGACCTTTGAATAAGCGAGGAACTTGTAACCGCCAAACCCGGAGCGAGCCACCTTCTTACAAACCATGTAGCAATCCGAAGCATATAGGGCCACCAATATCATAGAGTGCCAACACCCACCGACACCAGTACATCCGCACCTCACTTATTAATTCGAGAGTAGATATGAATGTCTTGTGAGAGCATGTATCCCTTTGTTAATGAAATTCTCTCGAGACTTGACACCTAGATAATAACCTGCGAGGAGGAGCGCGTCTATGACTGAGGGTTGTACTGCATATGCACACACCCATATTGAAAGGGGTGCGTAAATAAGCAGGCGCAAACAGGTTAGACCTGTGAGTATTTACTTTTTGAGTAGTATAAGGAAGGAGCGTGAATAAACTGGTGATATATTTGACGAACTTTCTATTATTACAGGTACACAGCAGCATAATAATGTTTTAAGTAGGTCTTAAAATTAATCCGTTAGTCTATCCAAATGTTTAGTATCTATCTACGCAGAGGAGGGGTTTTGCGGGTCGCAACGCCCCCACAACAATACCTGGTAAAGGTAAATGTGTATCTGTTGAGAAATCTAACTATATATCGTAGGTGATACACTCCTCATATAAGGTACCCCAATCATATATGGAGTTAAATAACCGTACAACCCAAAAGGGGGTCTCCAGCCCCACAAAACCTGAGATATTGACGTAGAACGACGAAACTTGGGTATAAACACCTTCATATAAGGTACCTCATCATTATGGAGTTAAAATAACCCCGACACTATTCCCATATATATTGAGAATGAGTTGTCGTCCTCCAGCCTCAATATATACACTAGTTTTTGATTAATGAAAGAATGTAATCTGTAGAAAGGCTGAAACTTGGTATAAACTCTGACAATGTGATATTAACTCTGATTTGTTAGAGAAAGGATAAGTTTCGTAAGAATATTCAGCGTCCCTTCATATAAGGTACCCCCCACATCAAAATATATGAGTTTAAATAACCGTCACCCCAAGGGGGGTCTCCCAGCCTCAACCTGAAATATGACATAGAAACGTACGAAAACATTGTAAAATACACCCTTCCATATAAGGTACCCACATCATATATGGGTTAGAGAGTAAGGTTACGTATACACCCAAAAGGGGAGGGTCTCGCCCAGCCTGCCGTCGAAACCTGAAATATTGAGACTTAATGTTTAAGACCGGACGAAAGCGGTTTAGGTGGTTATATAGTTTTTTTTGCGAGTAAATGTTAGGGTTGCTTGAGAATTTGATAAAAATGTACGTTTTTCCCATCAGTTCAAAACACCCTTCCTATAAAGGGTAACACGAGATCTAATATTAATGGAAGTTTAAATGATGACCTAAACACATCGCTATACACAAGTGGGGTCCTCCCACCCCCATATACTCGAGAGAAGCATATGAGACAATTAATTAACAGCAACGTAACACTATATAGGTATATTTACAATATTATTCATCATGACTTAATGATGTAATTCGGCGAGACGCAACACAAATAAAGAAGAGAAACAAAGCAAATCAAAGGAAACACAAAAACATTTATTAGTAATTGATATATTTATACCTTAAAAAAATTTGCATTTTGTTATTTTAACATTTCTATATGTATATCATCTAAACTGAGAGCGTCCGTAGAGCCTAACCTAAGGTCCTCTTGGAGACCTCTAGCAGCATATCCGGACGCCTCGGTAGGAGCTCCTCAACGATTGCTCTCTGAGTTACACCTTCTTTAAACCCTCCAGCCCCTCAGTAACAGCCTCCTCAGGCCTCTGCTGTTATTCTTCTGGAGCCTCTTGAGTTCTCTTCTTGGAGCCTCTTGAGGCCTCGTCTTACCGAATGCAAAACTCCCATGTGACCGATCCTCAGCATCAGCACCTCACGAAATCCTTATTCTGCGCCATCTACGAACACTCCATCGCTATGAATCTTATCTGATCTGCGAGAAGCTCTGGGAGAACGATTTTGGAGGCCAAAATGGAAGATGCTTAGTTCCATTGGTACATGTCAGATATTTAAGTTTTATAAGGTTAGTCGATGTGAATAAACTACTGTTTTAATTTTATCCCTTTCACGTAAATTATAAATTTATTTTTAATTACTTTTTAAAGACAAACTATTTGCTATTTTTAAAATATTCTTTATGCTTTGAGAAACGACATTATATAGGGACGTAAAATTTTTCATTTTTACATGTACACCTGACGATAAAGCAGAGGTTATTATCTAAACAGAAGGGACCCCGTATTTAAAAAGAGTTTCTGTAGTAAAATTCCAAAAAAAAACCTGGGGGGCCCCCCAACAAAAAAATTTCCCTAAAATCCAAAGGAAAGAAAGATGCTGGCCCATTCGGGGATCCCATTGATCTATCTACTATTGATCCTCTGACTGAGCCTATTGAGTCTATTGATCTATTGATTCAAGTCATATTTTTATAGTTAAAATTGTTATGTTTTAACATACCCAAAGCAGCTAAATCAGTAAATCAGTGTAATCACAGAAGCTGCACTCCAGCACTAAAACCGCATGCAGAAATCTCCATTGGATCGATATGTAGATTGCGTATGTTTGAATCTATTGATCTATTGAATGAAGATCAGAGAGCAATGTAATTTTTTAATGTAAATGAGTAGTCTATTCTAAATTAGACATGCTCCGCTCAATAAGCAGTTATTTTCGAGTATTAAAGTCTATAAAGATCAAACGCCCTCTTCTATGGGTTTAGATAAATATACTCCATTTCCGTGATCTATTGATCTATTGGAGCCTATTGATTTCATAATGCTGTTGGATTGTACAAGTCAATAAGGTGATATTGGACCAATAACACAAAAAGTAACGTGGGTGATATTATTTATTGTTAGCGCTATTTTGCTAGAATTATTCGTAATTAGTTTGCCAACTAAAAAATACGTCTTCTTTTATTTATTTTACTATTTTGACAAATTTATTTAGCATTAACACCTACTGAGAGAGGACCACACGTTTAGAGATGAATGTTCAGTATAAATCAAAGTATCAATCCAGCCACTGAGGTATCCGTCTACAGGCTCTTCTTCCATTTTGATTCCTATATTTGATTGCGAGGTTGATAATCACTTATTATTAAGATCTATTTGATTTTCAGAATGTCTACCAAGTATATATATAGTAAAATGTTGCCATTTTTTACATACCCTAAGCTTGTAATATATCTATGAGAGAGTCAAGTACGATCATCCCCACAACTCCCTCCCACCATTATAAGATCTATTGATCTATTGATTCATAGTAAAATTATTTATAACATAACAAACAACTTTTATTTATTTTTGGTTCGTTTTTATGAATATAATATTTTTTTTTATATATATATATTAAAGCTTAGTGTCTTTTTTACTGTTTGGATTTTTTATAAGTAATTCTCTAAGAAAAGTTTAAATTTCAAGTAACAACTCAAAGTACCATCTCAAAGCCCCAACCTCCTACCCTTCTTATAGGGAAGAGATTTTCTTACCTGTTTTTTGTATTTTTTGTTACATAACACAAAAAACTTTTAATTTATTTTGTTTTGTTTTCCTTAATTATATAATTGCATATATATGAGATGATATGGGTGTTAGGTGTTTATATTACGATACCCTAAGAGAGCACAGTATAATCAGTAAAGGGTCAGTAAATCAGTAAAATCAGTAAATCAAGTAAAATCAGTGTAAAATATCAAAGTAGCCAATACAGAGCCAACCTCTTCTGTTGATCCCTTTTATCCATGAATCCCTATTTGATCTATTTGATAACTATTGATCTATTGAATTACGAAGTGTAGTATATATCGAGGAGTATACATTTTCGGATAAACAAACAATCTATCAATTAAAATAGTTCTTTAATTATAGCTGGACCCATCGGAATTAATACATGAGGAGCGTAACAATTAAAGTATTTTACATTATTTATTAATAGAGATAAACATAAAATAGAGAGAGCCTGGGAATAAAAAATGAGATGAGTGTTGAACAGACTCTCTAAACGGCAGTAAATCAGTAAGAGTTCTCAGCTGAAAATTCAGTAACAATCTTAGTTTAAAGCGAATAGTAACCATTTTCACCACTCCCTTTTCAACATATATCGAGTTTTGCTCATAAGTATCTATTGATCTGATTGGTATCTTAATGATCCTATTGATGGCTTTTTGTTATTAATCACAAGTCAATAATTTTTTGATATAAAACATTAATATATTATGTCTACTTGGTTATTTATTTTGTTTGTTTTATTCTCTTAAAACACTCTTTTTGTTGTTAAACTCTTAAACATTGTTAATTGTTTACATACTAGGCTAAAGCAGTAAAGTCTAGTAAAAAAAGTCAGTAAATTTTCAGTAAATCTAGGGGTATCAAAGTACATACAGCCACCCTCCTACCCTTCATGATCTATTGATCACAACATTTGTGAAGGTGAACGTAGTTATATTATCTTTAAGAGACGCGCGATATCTTTTGACATATTTCAGGGGAAAAGAGATTAACTTAGCTCATGTGTTTAACATCTGTTTTTATCTTAGTACAGGTGATTATTATTATCATTATAATGATAAATTATTATATTATCAGAATTATTTATTATTATTGATTGATCTATTATTACTATTTTGTGTCTTAAACTCTTCGAAGTACTTTTATTAATTTAAAGTATTATAGTGTATATTATATAGTTTTCCACACACACACACACACACACACCCCCACACATATATATATATACACAGAACAAATCACACACATACACACACACACCATAAAATACACACACACGTCAACAATAATTTATAGACACTATTACTTAATACATTAAGGGATTGGAGTAACTAACTTCTGATAAATCAGAACAGTGACCTAACACAGCGAACGTAACCTATTGGATCGGGTCTTTTCAACATATCTCTAACATATCCAATGTTAGTTTTACAATTAACGACTATAGATTACGTAGCCTTTCGATAGGCATATATTCCGTTTTGTCAGTATTATAGATAAATCGAATACGCGTTTTATATTAGGGGATTTTATATACTAACCCAAACGATAGTATAAATTTGCATAAACAAACATGTTTTCAGATTAATATATTGCTATCATTATACATTGAGAATTTTTATTTTATTAGAAGGAAAATAAGGTAAAAATTGTTATCTTAAATGGTCCAAATATGTGAGTAAAACTGTTATTATCATTAACAAATCATGGGAAGTTGTTGCATCTAGACTTAAGCACCGAGAAAGGAACGTAACTTTAACAGGGAGTGGAGGGCGGGATGGGATTACAGATAATACGATAACCTATTCATACTCTTTTCCAAGCTAGCTAATTCATATTATACTAGTTAATTTGTTAATAACTATGACACACAGTAATATTTACGACAATTTATCATAACCTGTCTAAATTATCATACAGACCAACGAATAACTGCAAACATTCCAACTAATGTTGTTAATTCCAAACATAACATTGCTGGTAACTCTCTAAAGAAAACCCCATTGTCCACTGTTACATCTTCATGATCCCAAAGCACTATAAATCAAACCATCAAACCTTCCCCACCCCTCCCACCACGAAGATCTATTGATAAATGTCATATTTCGAGTATCATTTCGGATAAACATAAGACAAAAATAAGTTCTTTTATATACTAACCAATCGAATATATGTATCATAACAAAGTCTTTACATTAAATAAAGCCTAACATAAAACAT
>JABUQX010012446.1:5000-35000 GCA_015478945.1 Trachelipus rathkii
CACATCTATGCCCTTTTTAGAAAGATGCCCAAACTTGTGCACAATACTCTAATACTGGCTTAACATAACTAATGTACAGCTTCCATAAACTTCCTTGCTCTTGTAACGGCATTCCGATTTATTATATTTAGCAATTATTAGCTTTATTCCTTGCTTCCAAACACTGATTAGCCACTTTCCGATTGCTTCTTATAATCACACATTAATTTTTTTTTTGTTCGCTGACTAAAGCCAATCCCCATTCATATCGCAGTTAAAATCTTTCTTGAGGAACCTAGTAGGAGAATCATTGCCACTTTTTTACTATAAAATTCATTTGCCACTTATTGGCCAGACAAAGAAGTTTATAGGATCATTCTGAAATCTTAAAAATATCATTACCCTTATGATAACACTTTGATATCATCTGCAAACTTAGAAACCTTACATTTAAGTCTCTGGTCTAAATCATTTATATTTATGAGAAACAATATTGGCCCCAGCACTGAACATTTTGGGACACCACTCTTCCTTATTTCCCATGCTGACTTATTTTCATTTAGTAGTACACAAAGCCTTCTGTTCACAACTGCTCTTTTATACAACTATGTACCACTCCATCTGTACCACTCTATCAATACCACATGCGATAACATTTAAATCAGCCTTATGGGAGAAACCTTATCAAAGGCTTTGCTGAAATCTAAATATATATTATATCAGCTGGATCTCATACGCCAATGCTGTCAGCAATGTATTTAATAAATTCTAAAAGGTTTGTCCGACATGATACACTCGTTCTAAAGAAATGCTGGGTTATACATCACCTTGTTATCATCTAAATATTTTACTATATGACTTTTCAGTAACTTTTTTAAACTTTTATAACCAGAGATTTTAAGCTAACTGGTCTATAATTTTCCAAATCTTCCTTGCTACCTTTCTTAGCGATAGGTAAAACATATGATGTTTTCCAGTCCTCTGGTATCTAACCAAATGATCGTTTATAAATCAAACACATTACCAATGCAATGCTGCTACTACCCTCCTTCAGAATTCTATCATCAGGACCTGCTGGTTTACTTTGGTCAGTTTTGTCAATAAAGATTTAATTTCTTTTACCTCAGATTTAAATTCCTTAAGTTTATTTATTACATGCATAGCAGTAATATTAGCTTCCAGACTATTATTCAACCTTTCCTCAGTTAACACTGGCGCAAAATAAGCAATGGAAATGTTAACCAACACTTTATCGGAACTTACTAAATTTTCATAAATTCTAATTGGACCAATTGTTCTATTCTTACTTTTATATTTATAAAAGCTAAAATACTTTTTTTGTCCTTATTACTATTCCTTCCTAAAATAGTTTATGCCACTCTCTTTGCCTTTACTATTAGCTGGTTAAGTTTATTTATATTTTTCCTATAATTTTCTAAATCTTTTTGCCTTCTACTACCTTTCAATATTTTAAAACATCTATGCTTTTCATTAATTTTCCCTTTTATCTCTCTGTTCCAGCATATATTATGTATGATTTATCATGGGTATGGATATCAACCCACACAGATTCAACATTATGATTAGTTTTTACGTCAGTCATTAAAACAGATTGAATTTTGCTTTTGATATAAATCGCCACACCAATACCTTTCTTTCCTTTACGCTAATATAAATAAAATGAATATCTATCTATTTCCATAAAATATTTCATTAAACTATGCTTCAGTAGTGAAAATAATGTCTATATTTTTGGGTATAACTAACCAGCTCATTTATTTTATTTCTAAGAATACGAACATTTATGTAGAACCATTTGATATTTGAAATGCTGTTAATTTTATTGCTATCTCCTATATTTATGCCTTTAACAACACTAGTTTCAATTATTCCTCCTCCATTACAATTACCGTTTCTATAATTATCCATATCAAGGTTTAGCACACCAACTCTAACTTTACAACTTCAACTAGTTTTTTGATAGATAAGTCTTCAATTAAATGAATTAAAGAACTGTTGTCTGAGTTGAATATTGAATATGTTGCTGATGATTGGTGCTTATTTATAGACTCATCCAAAACAAGCTCAAACGCAGTGTTGTTGTATAAATCAAATAAACTTTCCTTTATACCGATACTTATGTTGTAAGAATAAAGGAAAAATTTAAAACTTTGTCGCTAGTTTGAAAGCCATTAAGTATGACGAAAATCTATTGCGAATCTATGGTGACCTGATAGTTATTGGGTTTTTTCTCTTAGCTTTAGGATTGCCTTATAAAATCTTTGTGTTCAATTGTGTCTATGAGATAGTCGTGTTACATATCAACATTACTTAATTAAAGACTGTCCAAAATATGTGTAATTTTACTCCAGGACAACAAAGTGTTAAAAGTACATCCATTGATGAGCCTTACCAGGTTATTTTACCACCATTACATACAAACTAAGAGATAGGAAGAATCTTGTCAAACATTAGATAAAGATAAGGATGGTTTAAATATTTCTATAAGATTTTCTCGTGCTTAAGCCATGTTGAAAGAGGGAATATTCATCGGACCCAATATCAGGATATTACTTTGTGATCATATATTTAATAGAAAGTTAAATTGAAAGGAGTTAACAGCATGGAAATCACTTAAAAGATTCCTCAAGGATAACGTGACAAAAAAAAAAGTTGAAGGTACTGATCTGTAAATAGTAAAATTTTAGTGAAATACTTAAATTTAGGCTGAAAATGTAATAGAAATTTCAGTTTTCGCACTCTCATCTCCATTTTATCCTTCCAAATTTGGATTCTGTGAGCGACAAAGAAAGGTAAACTGCTCCGTGAGGATATATTTTAAATAGAGCAGCTACAAAGTCAGATGGACTAAATCTATGATGAGTGAGTGAAAAGAGAAAAATTTTCAGTACAGAATAGAAATAAGAAAGTAATTTCTCAGGAAAGATTGACATTAATTTCAGGAAAACATAGGTACAAATTTAAAACATTTTTAACTTCTTAAATGATACAGTCATATATTTAATATACTTTTCATGTCTGAAATGTTATTTAATTCAAATAAACATGTAAAACGTGATCATACTGTTTATGATATTATTTCAACTTACATAACAATGAGATCATAAAGCTACAAATATCCCTGTTATTTTTGAAGGCTGTCACTTAAAACCTGATTGTGACAGAAAAAACTGATTTGATTTTCAGATTCCGCATAAGAAATAGATTTAATTTGTGCTTCAGTTCAAAATTTCTTGACCAGTGTAATTCGACTAACGGAGTCACAGATTTATTCAATATCTATTATGTAACGTTATAAAATAAGCATGAAAAAAAAAATCTGACAAAATTTCCTTTATAAATTCCTATATGCATTCAATATATTTATTAATTTAATATTTTAAATCAAATTTAAAAAAAAAACTGAATAATTTCAATTTTCTTTTTCATTACAATTTTAATTTTGGATGTAAATTTATTTAAATATTATGATGCAGAAAAATTAGTTGCTTTTTCAAATACATTAACTATTTCAAAGTAGAATCTCTTTGAGAATAGATGAAGCAAGAATTGCACACACTTTTTATGCTGTAAATGCTATTTTATTTCCAATTATTCAGCAACTGCTAAACTTCTTCTTCGGAAGTTTTTGTAAAAAAGGATATTTCTTCTAATAGTTTCCCAGTTCCTTAATTTATCTTTTATTGTTTAAGGTATCTATTTTTCTACATTTCTTTATTTAGATTCCATCTCGATTTCTTTATTCTCTCAGTACTAAATCATAAAAGTCTTTCTTCGAAAGCAGATTTTAGATAAGCTGAGTGTTGACATTGATGGTATAAAGGACTCCCTTTCAGTTGAAGACGAAGACTGTTCCGCATTCTAAGAGGCAATACCAAATATTTTAGAATTGATTCTATTTAGTATATATATTATTATTATTTCTTTAATATTATTCTATAATAAAATTTTGGAGTATAAATCAAGATAGCATAATAAGTCAATACAATGAATAATAAATAGTATTGATAGGTAGTGTAGTAATGAATAATTAAACTAATAATGATATATAATTATACATTATATTTTACTATAAGTTATAATAGTTTTGGCAGGATACGTTTACTCCTGCTTCTCCGTTACTTTAAGGAATTAATGATTTTTCGAATTTTTATTTGGGTTGACATTGGAATGATTATGATATAGTATTGACTAGAGACGGGTGGTAAGAGATAAGACGATAACCCTGATTGATTTATATGGGTTGGCTAGAAGGCCATAAGAGGTTGTTTTTTGGTTAGAAATTATGTTCAGAGGAATGGAGAGAGTGAAACGTATTTGACCTCACTCTTGGATTTATTTATCCGCGTTCCAAATGGAATTTGTGTTGTGTAGTTTGCGAATTCTGAAGATGCACTTGAAGAGTATTATTGTGGTAAGAGAGATTTGGATATGTGCGGTTGTATGTAAATAAGATTTGATAGGTCATAACTTCTATTATAGATTTGGTAGCTAGAGTAATTTGCACTGTAATAATGCTTATGGATTAATTCGTTTTCCAAAGGATCGTTGTATAATTTTGCTTTGTAGATTGAGCTCGGTAATTTCTTTGAAATATTGATACCGTATTGTTCAACGTAGCCGCAAAATGGAGATTCCTATTGTTTCTCATAGTTGGAGTCAAGACGTATGACACCCAGAGTTGATTATATACTTTTTATATCTCTCGGATCACGGACCTCAGTTCTGTCAACATCTACTATTGTGTGTACAGTTATTCGTTGATTCTTTACCATTATATTGGTGGTTTAACTGATCTCCAGTTATAGTCTGTGTTTGCCCTCCCCGCTTTATAATAGAGGAGATCACAGTGACACCAAGTTGCTTTATGTTACAGGTTTAATATGAGGGTATACATACGTTGAGACTACAGAGTATACCTTTGATCTTTATATTAGAGAGGTACACCTCGACACCCAAGTTGCTTTAAGTTCTTATTGTACCTCTTAATCAGTTTTTTGGTATAATCTCTACGATGATTGGGTGGGTCAGGATAATAATTCCCATTATCATTGATGGTTCTTTAATAATGGTGTTACAAGTTACCCTCCATTTCCTTATAATTTCTTTATATTGTTCATAGCGTTTATAACTAATTTAGACCCTAGTGTATGCTCTTTCTCATATATTTATTTTAGGTATATATAAAATGTATTAAATAACTTGAGCAAATCGAAATACAAAGCATTGCCAGTTTTATTAACGGAGAATATGTTATAATAAGCTATATAGTATTCTATAATAATATAGTATAAATATAAAAATATATTATATTAATATATATATAATATATAGATTAATATATAATTAATATATTATAATATAAAAAGTGAGATATATAATAAATTAATATTTATTATATAGTCAGAATAAATAATAATAATTAAATAAGTATTAATATAATAATATAAATTAATATATTAATATATATGATAGATAGGTAAAATATATTGATACTTAACTCATCACCTAACAAACTGAGGAATACGGAGACGTCGGTGATTCACAAAAATTAAAAAATATAATAATATCATAGCAAGGCAGTACCTACTTTATTATTAATGATATCAATATAATATATAAATAGAATAAGAGCTGTGGTCAGGTAAGTGACTAGTCCTCTACTCCGCATGTCTACCAATGAAAAATATTTAACAACGCGTAAGTTAAGTTTTCTTACACACGAGAATTACTCTTAATCTCAATTAGGCTATGCATGAATCGAGAGTTAAGTGAAAGAAAATAATACTCAGATGTTTGAGTGATATCCCCTGTAAAGTTTTAGGTAAAGAAAATGTTAATAGGCACAAAAGAGAGATTGTTTAATTTGTTATGTAATAATTAATAGTATGATATAGGAAGAGTATATGAGAATGGAAAGCACGTAGTTGTAAAATAACTGCCCCTATTCTCTAATATGTATTATCAACGCTGAATCATTTAAAGGATTTGTGATAGAGCGAATAATGAATAGAACGATTTCTTAGGTATAGTATATATGTTTTTGTAAAGATGATGTTATAGACAAAGTTTGATGATTAGTAGATGAGCAGATTTAGATACCCCCATAGGATATGGGTGTCAGATCGGGGTTCCTATCCGCGCCTCTCACCCTACGGGGTATGGAAAAAAACATCCCCCCCTGTGTTCCCCGTCGATTCGAGCCCCTACATTGCCGTGTATACCTTTACAAATAGACATATAATAAAATATAAATTCCCCTAGAGCAGGTTTAAAAAAAAAAAAAAAAAAAAAAAAGAAAAAAAAAAAGTGCTCGAGTGTAATATCGACCCTGTCCTTAGTACATCTATCTTCAAATATATTTGATTGTATACGTTATAGTACGGCACTATCCTTTTGTATAAAAAATTATATTAGGTCTATGACTTCCTCCCAGTGGAGAGTTCGAAATAATAGCCTCCCTAGGTATAACTTGCATCGTGAGTTCCTGTAGGTGCGTGCATTCTTCACATGGTTCGCTATTTTAGTTTTTGCTTAGGTAAATTTGCTGTTTCTTTGAAATTGGAAAACTATTTACACGTGAGCACCCTTTCCTCACACTATTCCTTTAGTTCTTACAATTATTGGCAGGTTTAACACTGGACACTTACTCAGTTGATTGTTCTTTTATTATATATGCAGTCATCAACGGACTCTCAGTTTACCTTGTTATTAATAATTTATCATTTTTTTCAATGTTTAATGTTCATTTATAAATTATGGGGTCACTCTGAACCCCATAGTATTGTCATATGTTTACTTATTATTAATAATAGAAGCTCATTCAGTAGGAACCCAAGTTGCTATGTTCTATATTTTTAATATGAGTATCATGTATCAAATCAGTTATGTTGAATCATTATATATATTGGGGGTCACCTGACTACTACCAGTTGCTTGTTCTTTTGAATTTAATCAGATTTTTTAGTTTTTCATATTGGTGAGATGCCGTCAGGTAATACCCATTCTTTGTTCATTTAATAATGGATAAAGAAGTATTATACGTTTATTAATCCTCATTCCTATTTATTCTTTTAAATATATATTCGGGGTACATGACCCTATGTTGACTTTTTCATTCAGTTTATTTTGGTGTATTAAAATATTTAATTATTTGTGTGCCAACTCGTTATTGCAATACTTTAAACATGCCAAGGAGCCAGATATCATTGTGAGAATAGCCATACCCATACCTATTGGAGGAGCCATAGGCCTATACAAATAACTGTAAATATATATATATAATATATATATATATAATATTATAATATTATTATATATATATATATTATTATTATATATATTATATATAATATATATAAATATTAATATATAATCATTAATATATTATATATATATGTATAATTATATATATAATAATATATAAATATATTATATATATAATATATTATATATAGTATGAAGAGAAGAGAGAGAGAGAGAGATGAGAGAGAGAGGGAGAGGCAGGATACGTTACTACGCTTCTCCGTTACTAACGGAATAAGTTTTATCAGATTTTTATTTGGGCTAGGGGGTTATGAAAAAACTATAGGTGATTAGAGTATATAACTATACTATAGGTGGCAGATTAGGATATATATATAGGTTAAATTGTTATAATTAAAATTATGGAGAATGGAAGAGAGCTGGAAATAAGTTGCCCTTACCTATTTATAGTATCCAGGATAGATGATTTGGTTTGTGAGTCGCGAATCTGAATGAGAGATTTGAGTTATATTAAATTGTTATTTGGATAAGACCAGATGATTCTGGCAGGGGTGTTATGCTAAAAAGAGAGTTTGTATTGTCAAATCTATTCATATTTGTGGTAGCCTGTGCACTGGTTATAACTTGATGGATTTAGAGATTCTTTTACAGGTCTATATAAATTTTGCATTTTTGTAGTTGGCATTGTTATCTTGCAAATTGTGATTAGATTTCACGTGGCCCAATTCCTTGTTCTTCAATATTGGGTATAAGGTAACCTGACCCCAGTTGACATATGTTCTTATTATATTGCGCGTCACGCTCCAAGTTTCTCTTGTAAGTTACTAATTGTCATTATATCTTGTTCTTTATACGACAAGAGCAAGAGCACGAGGGATGCTTTTGATCTTATATAATATAGTGAGGTCCACGTGACCCAAGTTGCTTGTTCTTTATATAGGGGTCATGTGTACTCAGTTGTATTGATCTTATTTTTATATTGATTAGGTCACCTGACCCCCAGTTGCTTGTCTTTGTTTTATCAGTTTTTTTAGTTTATTCTGTGTAGAAATATTCGTATAAACCCATTATTTTTCATTAATAATGGTGTTACGTTACCCCCATTTCCTTATTCTTATATTGGGTTACATTACCCTAGTTGCTAATAGTTAATTTTATTAACATGTGAATTAATTAATTTTGTGCAACAGTTTCACTTCACAATGTACCCAAATCATAAGAAAGAAATATACTTATAGTTCATCCACTTGTGATAATATATATATATATATTAAATCTTATATATTATAATAATATTAAAAATAATATATATATATTATATATATATATATATATATATATATTATGATAATATATATTATATATATATATATATATACATTTATATTTGGTGCGCAGGATACGCTTTATCCGCTTCTCCGTTACAAACGGAATAAGTTTTTCGATTTTTTATTTGGCTGGGGTTATGAAAGAACTAGATGGGACGGGTGGCAGGGGGAAGGTGTTAGTTAGGAGAATGGAAGAGAGTGAAACGTACCCTACCTATTATATCGGGATGATTTGGTTTTGTGAGGCGAAAATGAAGAGTTTTTGAGAAGATTGGTAAGAGAT
This sequence comes from Trachelipus rathkii, assembly GCA_015478945.1. Lineage (NCBI taxonomy): Eukaryota > Metazoa > Arthropoda > Malacostraca > Isopoda > Trachelipodidae > Trachelipus > Trachelipus rathkii. The sequence continues at coordinate 13,878 of JABUQX010012446.1, forward strand.
TTGGCAGGGTGTTGTTAAGAAGAGTGTCTAAGTCAAATCAAGTTTGATTAAGCTGTAAACTTTGGTAACTGATGGATTTAGTTCTTTTCAGGTCTATAATTTTGCTTGTAGTTGCTTGTTCTTGAATTTGGAGTCACGTGGCACAATTTTTTTGTTCTCATTATTGGGGTAACCTGACCCCAGTTGATTGTCCTTTATTTGCCGTCACGGACCTCAGTTCCTTGTAAATTACATTTATTGTCATTTTCTTGTTCTTTATATTGGGGGTCACCCAGGTTACCCCAGTTGCTTGCTTCTTATATTATAGGGTCACGTGACCAAGTTGCTTTTGTTCTTTATATAGGGGTCATCTGACTCAGTTGTTTGATCTTATATTGGGGTCACCTGACCCAGTTGGCACAAATTCTTTGTTTTATCATGTTTTTTTGTTTTTCATATTGCGGCGGTCAGGTAAAACCCATTTATCTTTGTTCTAATAATGGGTTACGTTACCCATTTCCTTTATTCTTTATATTGGGACTTACATGACCCTAGTGCTTCTTTCTTTTTTTTGGTATATTTATATTTTGAAAAAGAAATAAAAAAAGCATTAGCCATATATACATTGTCGAGATATATATATATATATATATATATATATATATATATATATATAATATATATAATATATATATATATATATATATATATATATATATTAGAGGTGCGCAGGATACGTTACTCCGCTTCCCCGTTACTAACGGAATAAGTGTTTTTTCGGATTTTTATTTGGCTGGTTATGAAAGAACTAGAGGTGAGGGTTGGCAGAGGATGGTGTTAGAATTATGGAGTTGGAAATGAGAGTGAACGCTGCCCTACCTAAATTATATCCGGATGATTGGTTTTTGTGAGGCGAATCTGAAGAAGAGTTTTGAGTATGATTGGTTTAGAGAGATTTTGGCAGCCGGTGTGTAAAAGATGTGTCATCTTCTAATTTTGACGGTAAGCTGTGCCACTTGGTAACTTGATAGGATTTAGTTCTTTTCAGGTCTATAATTTTGCTTTTGAGGTGCTTGTTCTTGAAATTGGAGTCACGTGGCCAAAATTCCTTCTCGATATTGGGGTAACCTGACCCCAGTTGATTGTTCTTTATATTTCGGTCACGGACCTCAGTTCCTTGTAATTTACATTGTCAGTTTATTGCTTCTTTAATTGGGTTCACCTGACCCAGTTGCTTTGTTCTTTATAATAGGGTCACGGGACCCAAGTTGCTTGTTCTTATATTTAGGGTAATATGACTCAGTGTGTTTGATTCTTTTATATTGGGGCGTCACCGCCACCCCAGGTTGCTTGCTTCTTTGTTCTTATCAGTTTCTTTTGTTTTTTCATATTGGGGTCAGGTAAAACCCATATCTTGTTCTTAATAATGGGGTTACGTTACTCCATTTCCTTATTTCTTTATATTGGGGTTACATGACGCTAGTTGCTTCTTCTTTATTTTGGTGTATTAATATTTGGCCAACGAAATACAAAAGCAGTTGCCAGAGACATTGGGAGATATATATTATAATATATATATATACATATATATTAATTATATATATATATATATATATATATATATATATATATTATATATAGTATATATATATATATATATATATATATAATGATATATAGAGAGAGAGAGCGATGAGAGAGAAGAGAGCAGAGAGTGTAAAAGCCAAGTATGATACAGACTTTTACATTCTAGATAAATATCCTTTAGCTGTTCGCCCGTTTTACACTATGGCTGACCCCAAAGACTCTCGTTTTAGCAATTCTTATGATATGTTTATGAGAGTGTATATAATTTGTGCTATGAAGCTTGTTGATAAGTAATATCTATATCGAGATATGGTGAGATTATTAAAAATATGTCTAAATAAACTCCTGACTCGAGTATCACAACAATCACATCCTGATATCAAGTAATAATATATCCTGTAAATCACTCGAAAATTTGGCTTATTAGAAATGTTTAGGGGCGAATGTACTAGGAATAGAGTACATATCACTGGATCGTCTAGAATGTATATATAAGCTATATCTTATCCATGACTAAAGATTTGCTATTTTAAAGACGTCAAGCAAAAATAAAACAAAAGATTAAAAGCTCCAAAAAAAACAATATTTACCTGTTCTAATATTTGACCTGTGAGTCTCTTCTCACACGAATTTGTATAAAGAGATTGTATACTCTCATATACTCTTGGGATGGTGAAGTTATAATGAACACACATAAATATATTTTCCTTATTACTGTTGTACTCATCTTTTATTGCGTTTAGACTATGAAAAATACATGCGATTTTGCTATATCGTCCATTTATTGATAAATTTTAGTAGCTTAGTGTAGTTTTATTTTTTCTTTTTTATCTTACAGTTATATATATATACAGCACAATTCATAGAACATGAGGATGCTCAGATAATTCAGAGAGTGAGTCCTCAAGAAAATACTCGATAATAGTTAACTTCATAGCGGGAGACAGCTTATTAAGATCTCGTTGAACTCATAGGAAAACACTCTCACTACTCATTAACTAAAAATATCAATTAATCTAGCTATTTAAGCTGGGTGTTATACATCTCTAGTTACCTCAGATGCACTTTAAGTTTAGTCTATAAGTCATTTCTAATTAATTTAATATCAAGCCACTTGATATATATCCGTGAGTAAATGCTCAATACTCACTATTGTCACCTATATGATTCTCTATAGTCATGTGAGAATCTAAACCTACACTCAATATCTCAAGAATATCAGAGTTATACTATTACCTCTTGTGAACTGAACATTTCTTTCTTCTCTGAGGATCCAGTGTATCAACATTCAACCATACACCCAACTACCTATGCGATCACTTGGATCTAGCATTCTATTATACTAATATCAAATCTACAGTATCGCAGTACACCAGCCTTTATCACACACATTAACACCACACATAAGCTGACTCACATCTTTAACATAGCTGATCTCAATATTACATACAAATAGTACTTAAGGTAAGTCTATGTATGACCATGCGAGAAAGGATTGATATATTACAAGATACGTTATTATTATATTCTCAGATATAAGAATTCACACTATATAACTCCCATCCCATATAGAGTGCAAATGAATAAAGTGGTTAATACATTTTTGATACTAATAACTATGATCAGAGCCATATTATTGAGCTTTCAATATCATTAAATGATATAACTCACGTAGATAGGAATATATGTATAAGATAAACCTAATATTATCTTGTTACTTTTATAATAATATGTAGCTAGTTGTTACGTATCATTACTACTCATTTCACTTATGTATACTTAAACTAAGTTACGATCTATATATAATAAATAATAAGTGTGTTAGTAGTGAGACTCAACAGAGCCTTACATATATAGGAATAATGCTGTCTACTCTCACTACATATTAATTTAAGATGTCTCAATTTTCATTATAGCATATCTATTCTTGTAGATAAAGGGTAGTAATATATAAATATGATATATATATTCTCGATGCATAAACAATAAAAAAAGCATGAGACTATATAATAAGAAAAATACAATGCATATAGTCTCACGATATATATCATGTGGCTTAAATTGTTACTTTAAACACTAGATAGAGTTATAGCCTCACCAGCATATCAACGTGTTGATCATATATGTAGTATATCACACTCAAGTTTCTACTAGAATCTAGTCTAATGTGTAGTAATCGCTAGCACAACTCATATATTCATCTTCAGGAGAACGAATCGAACCACACACATAAGTGGTAATTCACCTGATATCCTAGTGATGTATGACATAATGATATTGTGCAGATCAATACACTATATATATATATATATATATAGTAATCTCTATAATAAGAGAATCTCGTATTCCATGTAATGTCATATTTAAATGAATTCACATCAAAGTTTTGAGAACATACAAAATAATTCGATAGTTAATCACGCACAATGAAGAGCAGTAAAAACATCTCACACATAATTGTGACACACTAGTATGTGATGGAGAAATCTCAAGTATATATATATATAAAATAGTGGCTAGAGTAAATATATAATCTCGACACAGACAGTAATGGTAATATGTACTGTATAGAGTCAATTATATATGAATACTCATACTCACCGCATATCTATAGATATAAGGCGGCTAAAGTGATGATAGCGATGTGAGGACATGTGATTAGCATTCTCACTCACAGTATATATGAGAGATTATCTCTTATGTATAGATATAGTAAATATGACAATATATGCAATTGATACCACTACTTCCACGATTTGTGATATGAATGAAATGTCTAACTGAGCTGATCTGATAATAGTAGATATGAGTGATGATATAGATATATAAGGTAAATTCCCTACATAGTTGCCGAGCGATGATATAGCGTAGAGATACGTAATATACTTATATATGTGAGTGATGAAGAAATACTGAAGATAATGAAAGAGAGATATGAAACGATAATGTTTCTAGCTACATAATCACAAATATGCTGTGTGTATATTATGATATAGTGAGATTGCTCTAAGTGTAGATCGTGGAGGGCATCTAGTGATCGAATCTTGTGACGAGAGCCTTTGATTATGAGTGGGAGAGTGTAGATCTGTAAGACTATATGTTTCACTGAAACCACATATAATCTCGTAGTGCAGAAGCTAAAGTGTACAAAGAGTAAAAAGGTAAAATCACATTTCACCACAGAAAGAAATACACTAGAACGATAATATCAAACTATGAGAGCAATATTGAATGAATATTGTTATACAATAATCTCACATATATTGAGATAGATTAATAAATGCGTGATAGATATAGATAAGTGAAACTCACATAAAAATTAAAGAAGTAGGTATGATAATTAAGTATCCAAGTTGTAACAAGAATAATATGTTTATCTATGTATTTTGTTGTTTAGTGCACACAGTATATATATATATTAATCGTCAAGTATTATTATCACACCATATTTAGATATAAGGTACAGTTATGAGTGATTGATACCTCTAAATTATCAGGAAACATACTCACCGACATAGAGTTTTATATACATTATATCCAAGCATGTACAAAAAACTAAGTTATGTACTCATCATTCTATGACAATAAGATTAGTGAGCTCGTTAAGTATTTGTGAGTTGTGTCAGATCACTACACTCATCATTTTTTTTATTAATGTTCAGACGTCATAAGACAGTACGGAGTAGAGTACATGAAGAAAAAAATTATAATAGAGCTATTATATATATATTTAATACTTGAAGTCCTTATGTGCTACAGTCTAGTATAAATAAGATATTACTATTTTATCTTTCTATATTCTATTACACACACACACAAAGTATTCTCGGCTCTATATATGATATGTATCTTCTATCAACTCTCAGAGTCTATGCAAGGTTTTAGTGTCTCATCTAACAAATTTATCTAGAGAGAGAGTATACATATCACACACACAGAGTGTAGACCGTCACTATTCATCGTAGTACACCCCAGAGAATTATGTGCACGTATGTATTATAGCTCTCGACACACACACCTTCCATAATACAAATTAGTATAATTTATATAATTATATATAACATACTTTCATTTTGTAATGGTGGTATAACCTCTTATGCATATATATATATATATATATATATAAATATATTAAACCACCGTGGGATAAACTCCATGTGTTCATGCTCATATTGATAGGTTATATATATATAAATAGTGATATTCATATTAACATAGTCACACTCTATTCTAGCTAAACTATCGAATATTGAATCGCACATCTAGTCACGCATATCTATTGCTCGTATATATGTATATTAATAGTATTGTCTTCGTCATATGAAGTTAGGTAGTACAGAGTAATTTTGGACATCTCTTTGATCTGATACTAGTACTCAGGCTCATAGATAGTATTAAACTAATTTTATGGGCAATATATGAAATAATAAATCAATAGATCATGTGATAATTAGAAGTCTAGACAGATTACTCTCATGAAAGAAAGAGAATACTGAAAACATACATAAATAAATGTGTTCATTCACTGTATGTGTATATATATGAAATGTATGGTGTTCTCTCTACTTCTCAAAGAGTGGAATACTGTTCTAGCGAGTCCAGCTGTAATCTACAGTCTTAAGATATATAGATTGTTCAATGAGTGAGTTTCTGTCATATATTGATACTATGATCTGCACCTTTTTAACGTCTGTCTTTTACTTAATGCACACAGAAAATGTGAGATATTAATTTGGAGAGTGAGATCTGGCATATATTTATAATGCGATACACCGTATAAGTTAGCCTCACAAAACTGAGCTTTGATATGTGTCTATGGAGAGTTATGGTAAGAATCCAGTTACAATACTATATACTCAACATTAGTCCGAATAGATGTATATTATTTGATCATTAACGTATGCGCTGAGTAATATCTCTCACTAATCGCTCTCTCACCACCAATGAGTTCTTTTATCCTAACGTGTGTCATATCAAGATTATATAGTGTGCACAATAGAACACAGATCCTAACTAATCACTAAATCGACCTATTATGTTAACGAATATTCTTATCTTTGTAATCTATTCACACTCCATCGCTATTATATTTGATAGTATAGTTTTAGTCACTCACACGTGAGTGATCACGAGAGGATATCCTCTCAAATCCAATTATTCATGGCTCACTCACACATGAGAAATAGCTTGACAAGAGAAGTTATTACCTGACATGAAAAAATAAACTATACTGTGTCTCACGCATTATATACCGATATACACAACACAAACAGAATTGTGATTGTATCACTAGTGTACAGAGTTTCAAATATCAGATCTGGAGAAACCATATTAAAATATATATATGGAATCAGTGAGTCATATATTTATAAAACTACTCAATAAACAGTAAAATCAACAGCAATAAGCACAAATATGCTAACAAATAATGAAAGCTAACATTAATACCTATACACACTATATAATTTATGTGTATAAGAGTAATATTTATCTCATCTCTAATATTATATCATTATGATAATCTATAGAATGATATGAGATTTATAACAGATCTTACTCATTATCATACTCATAATTAAGACCTGTCCGTGTGAGTCGAGTTAGTACAGACACTCATAATTCATACTGTTTGTGAGTGATATATATATCTATGTGAAAAAATCTAAATAAGAACACCTATTTTGGAATACTGACATAAAAATACTGAATTATATTAAAGTACAATATAAGATCAGATAAATCTAGATATAAGACACTATATAGTAAATCATATATCTCACTCTAATCATATAGAACTTTATATATTAGATTTCTGAAATCTGTATCCCATGCTATGTAATGCTCTATATCTACACAATAACTCTCCTAATATATGTATTTCCTCTTATATTAGAGAAATAGTTCACCCATACAGCTCTACTTATACACTTATATACGCTCTACACAGGTCATACCTTTATATCCTCTAGATAAAGTGTGTTAGAACTATCTGAACTGTTCATGTAGCTAGCTTATAATGCAATGTATCATGATTTAATTTCATTGTAAAATCCTACAGTGAGTAACGTGATATTCAAGATCATTACACAGACTGCTATCTCATCGAGTCTTATTATGATTCCCTTAATACAATTATCTATCCACATTACATAAGGATATACTATACTAACAGTATAGATAATTATTTATGATATAGATTAAATTATTATATTTGAAATGATTTATGTAATCTCCACGTCACATTGTGAATTATGTATTAGAGCAACATACAGTACACGCTAGCAGTATGTAGGTTTGACACGCAGTAGCAACATATTCACAGATACAAGAATGTGTTAAGCCAAAATAGCATTACTTAAGGAGATAATTGTGTGAGTTCATATTTATGTTAGGAAGTAGTATTGAGTATGAGTTTATGAAGTCTTAAGATGAAAATCAGAAAATGAGCTGTAGCTCAGTTTATATAAAGAAAGAGTTAAAGCAAAAATATTTGTATTAGTCTATTTTGTAGTTGTTATATAATATCTCGCAACAGGATTTTATGAAGTTGATAATCATCATATAGAGTATTATGTTATGATAAGAGATAGAGTAAAGCATTAACTTAACTCATAAGATCTTTAGAGATTAAATACGAATATAACGCGTGTAGATATGATATGTTACCTTCGTAACGACACAGTAGTCTATGAGTTAAAAGAATCCATACTCATGAGATTCTATAATAGTTATTTCTATTATATTCAGTTAAATCTGAAAGACTCTCAGTGATACGAGTAGTGATCTGCACCATTAGATCATGATTGTTGTGAATAAAAAAAAGTCAAGTTAGCTCAAATGAGCTATAGTGTATATCGCCGATAGCTTTATAGCTACTTGATCTTAATGAATCCTTGGTGCTACTAGATGCGTAATGCACAGAATAATATTGTCTACTTATGAATTATGCCAGAAAGACTCTCAGTGATACGAGTAGTGATCTGCACCATCTGATCATGATTGAAAAAAATAAAAAAAAAAGGAAGGAGAGTTCAACAACTGGAATCTTGAGAACAAGAAAAAAACCCATTGTCATTAGCGAGTATAGAATATACTCAAAATAATGATTTCAGAAAAGGAAGATGATAGGTGAAGCATATATAATTTAAGAAATTAGGATAGTCCGCAGAATTCGAAGATAAATAAATCTAACACAAGAATTTAGTTATGTATTATCAGCAGTCTTTAAGTCACAAAAGCAGAAAATTCTGTAGACTCCAAATCAGAAACAAGAGACCAGCAGCATTATTGCTCCCACATGTACACTATCCATCTCTAGATTAAAATTAATATTTGAGACAGTAAGATGGAATTGAATAGGGGCTATTATCTTGGTGCCAAGACAAATGAGTTTTCACTTAAGAACAAGAAACGAGATCTAGAAGGAAAAAAGTAATATTCGACCAAGAGAAAATTAGATTAGAGACCAGAGAGTTGGAACAGTTAATGAAATACGAACACCTCTTGCAAGTTCAAGTAGGCCGCAAGGTCTTGGCGGCATCAACCCCGTCAAAAGAGGCCGACTTACCAAATGATCATGAGGGAGAAGAGTGGACTAGAGGCATTATGTGAATTCCGCCCCTCTAAACATTTCTAAGTTGTGCCCTTTCCAAATTGACGAAAGAATGTGTTCGAGTGTAAGCCTGTGTGATATATGTGAAGAGGGAAAGAGAGTGGGAATGTCCACCGACCACCGAATTTGTCTGCAAGTACCCGAAGTGTATGGTCGAGAGTACGCAAGAGATACCCTGCGAAAGTGAATGGCGGAAAGAACTAACTATTTTGAGACGAAGTGCAGAGAAATATGGCAGCCCAACTTAACAAGTGGCGTACCGTATGCCCAGTGAAGGTAAATGAAACAATAATTCCTAGAAGAATTTGGGAAGAAAATTTGAAAACATCAAAGACAAAAACTTTAAAAATTTATTTTTTAAAAATTCCTAAAAATAGGTAATCAGAAAATAAAAAATAAAAAAAAACAACTTTAAAATAAGTTAAAAAGCAATAACAATTTCACACTTTTTGTTTGTTTTTTACTTCACGATTCGTTCTCCGAATTTTCATCATTTTCAATGGGATTTGAGCGTGGTGATGAAGGCTTCATCGCAACGAGCAAGTATCTGAAAAAACAAAACAAAAAAACAATCAAGTAAACATAAAATAAATTTCTGACTGTAATTAAAAGGAAAAAAAATTAAATATTATTGAAAAGGATTAAAAAATATATGAGAGTTTTAATGTGTGTCTGCATCTATAATTTTTTGTTTTTAACAAAACATGCCAATTTCATAATCAATTTGTATATGATTAATTAAATTTTTGCAGAAAGAAATAATAATAATAATAATAATAATAATCATAATAATAATAATAATAATAATAATAATAATAATAATAATAATAATAATAATAATAATAATAATAATAATAATAATAATAATAATAATAATATAATAATTGTTTATTATATTTGTTGCAAAAGTCATTTCTGTTATATATATATATATATACTATATATATATTATTTCTTATCTATATAATATTATATTATATATATATATATATATATATATATATATATATATATATATATATATATATATATATATATATATATATATATATATTGTGGAAAGGTACTCTCTGTGGAAGTGGAAAGAACATCTATACAGAGCTGAACTACAGAGCTGAACTACAAAGTTACAGAGTAGAGCCGAACACGCCCTATGTTTAAGATGTGGTTGTAGTTTCGTGGAACTAAGCCACGCCTCCAAGCCGCCGAATTATCACTTTTAAAATCGCAACAGCATGTAGCTTCCTTCTAGAGAATTATTACAAAATAATAGCAAAATCACAACATTATATTAAAATACAAGCAAATTAATGCGAATTAAATAATTAAACCCAAAAACAAGGACAGGGGTCCAACCCTCACTTGTAAAATAGAAGTAGGAAAATAAAAATTGTAAGAACATTAACTTCTCAATCAACCTTAAAGAAGCGGTCCTAAGCACCCCAGCTTCAGATAGTGACCCCGAAGAGTGAAGATTAGATTCCCAGGCGGGAATCAGAACACCCACAACAAGGCCAGGAAAAACTATTACAAACGAACCCAATCACTTTTGTACCGTTTGTAGGTATTGTTTTTTTTAACGGGTAGATTTACCCACTCATTGTGTTTGTGCCTTTTTCTATCTACTTCACAGCTTTCTCGAGCCCAGCTGCAGCCATCAAGAGCCAGCTCCGTCGGCAGAGTATCAAACTAACGCTGTTGGACCCCTACCTTGGTACAGTTCTGTATTTCATACGGAACATATAATTTGTTCTACATTCGGGTATTTTTTTATTTTTTTTATTGTTCTTATCAAATTTATTATTATTATTATTATTATTATTATTATTATTATTATTATTATTATTATTATTATTATTATTATTAATTATTATTATATTATTATTATTATTATTGAAGATAATTGTGATTATATCATTATTATTATTATTATTATTATTATTATTATTATTATTTTATTATTATGTATTTATTATTATTATTATTATTATCGCCCCTGTTGTGGTACCCCTAACAAGGTATAGCCACACCTTGTGTGCTGTGGATACCCTCGTACACTCACTCAAATAAAAAAAATAATAGTAAAAAAAAAAAGAGAAAAACTTTAATTATTATATATTTTTTTATATATATATATATATAATATGTATATATAAATATTTTTGGCAATTTATATCGCACAGCCTCATTTTAACCCTTGGTCTAGCTCCTAAGGTTGTAATTTCTTTGATTTTTCCACCCTCGGTCCGTTATTAGTGCCTCCGCTCGCTCCACATCTTATTTAATTTTTTTTTTTTTTTCCTTTCCTTCACTCTACCAACTTCTACGCCTTTCATCATGTCTACTCCCTCGCGAGCATTCCATTTGCAACCTTTCTTCGTAAACAATCCCGAGCTTTGGTTTGACCTGGCTGAGTCAGCGCTCCTGACCATCGAAGACGAGAAGGAGAGATATTCGAGAGTTGTGAATGCTCTACCAGAATCTTGCCTCCTCAAAATCAGGGATGGCCTGGCAACAACTAGAAACTCTACAACCCCTTACAACACGCTCAAAACCCTTATTATCGACCGCTTGGCTCCCACTAGAGAGGAACAATTGGAAACTCTGCTTGGAGGCATCTCACTGGGCGACCAGAAACCCTCGGAATTGATGGTAGGGATGCTGGGTTTGTTGGGCGGCACTCCATCTACACGGGAAGAGAAAATAATTCGCACCCTCTTCCTCCAGAAGATGCCTGCTCGACATCACAGCGTACTGCAATCAATAAACCCGACGTTGTCCCTCACTGAGTTTGCCGCTACAGCAGACAGAATTTTGCGCCCTCCGGTGGAGCCTTTGGTCCACACCTCTTACGCCGTTTCCTCTCTTTCTCCTACCTCTTCAACTCTCGCACCTCCTCAACCTTCTACAACTCACGCCCAACACATTCCCCAGTACTCTACCAACACCTCCGCCACCCTTCCTCCTCCTCTTGTTCCTCAACCGCCTTCTGCCTCCTATCCAGCTCAACCTCCTTATTCTCACCCACCTCAACCTTCCTACTCTCACGCTTTCGCAGTACAACCTCCTCCTTCGGCAGCTCTGGATACCCGGGTTTCGGTTCTCGAAACTGGCATGGCCGAGATAAAAACGGCCCTTCTCTCCCTTACAGCGGCAATTAATAACAACACTTTTCGCTCTCGTGATCCCACTCCTTCCAACTTTCGTCCTTCTCGCGGTCCTCGTTCACCTTCTGCTTCTTCCTCACGCCAGCGCCTGTTTCCTCATGGGTACTGTTATTATCACCATACTTTCGGCATGGATGCCAAGAAATGCGATCCTTCCTGCCCTCTCTATCAGGGAAACTCGACAGCCATCCCGTCGTAGGAGCGACGGGAGATGCTGGCTCTTTTTCTTCTTCTCCTACTACTGCACAGGATGTTCTTCGTATCTACGATCAGTCTTCTAAACTTGTCTTCTTGATCGATTCTGGGGCCAGCCTTTCGCTGGTACCCAGGGACCCTTCCCAGGACTCTGCTATCCCTCTCCCTGGCCGTCAACTTTTCGCTGCTAATGGCTCTTCCATTCCGGTATATGGTGAGCGGTTATGCACGTTGGATCTTTTTCTCCGCCGCAAGTTCCCATGGGTTTTTCTCGTCGCTGAGGTGACACAGCCCATCCTCGGTGCTGATTTTTTGTCCCATTTTAATCTTATGGTCGATCTTCGTAATCGCCGACTTGTCGATGGCGATACTTCTCTTTATACTCCCGGTGCTATTATTGCTTCTGCTCTAAAGGGTATTTCTGCTGTTGCTCCTCCAACTTCTTCAGTGGTCTCTCCCTTTCTGACCCTCCTGCAGAAGGAATTTCCTTCTTTATTGCATCCCTGCTCTTCCGATACCCCTCTTAAGCATTCTGTTGAACATCATATCGAAACTACTGGCCCACCCACCTTTGCTCGAGCTCGCCGCCTCCCACCTGATAAGCTCAAGGCCGCCAAGGCCGAGTTTGATCACATGTTGCAACTTGGCATTGTGCGCCCTTCCAAAAGTTGCTGGTCTTCTCCGCTACACATGGTCCCTAAGGGCACCACGGGTGACTGGAGACCCTGTGGGGATTTTAGGGCCTTGAATTCTGCCACAACACCGGATAGGTACCCTGTGCCGCATATACAAAGTTTCACTTCCCACCTGTCTGGCAACACCATTTTTTCTTCTTTGGACTTAATTCGAGCCTACCATCAGATACCCGTGGCTCCGGAGGACGTTCCCAAGACAGCTGTAATCACCCCCTTTGGCCTCTTTGAGTATACAAGAATGCCATTCGGTTTGAAAAATGCAGCCCAGTCCTTCCAGAGGTTCATCGATTCTATCCTCCGTGGCCTCCCTTTTGCTTGGGCATATTTGGATGATCTTTTAGTCGCTTCCTCCTCTCCTGAAGAACATATGGATCACCTACGTGCCGTTTTTGGTAGGTTGGATGATGCGGGAATTCGTCTCAATCCTACCAAGTGCGTATTCGGCGCGTCTTCTCTTACATTCCTTGGTCACACAGTCTCGGCTGAGGGTATTTGCCCTCTTGTAGACCGTGTCGCCGCTATCCGAGCCTTTCCTCTTCCCCAAAATCAAAAGCAACTTCGTCAATATCTGGGAATGATCAACTTTTACCACAGATTTCTGAAATCAGCGGCAGCCCTCCTAGGCCCGCTTACCGCACTCATTCGTCCTAAACAGCGAGGCAGCACCACTAAAGTCGACTGGTCTCCGGCAGCAGAGTCTGCTTTTGAGGCTTCCAAAGAAGCCCTCGCCTCCGCCACTCTTTTAGTTCATCCCCACGATACCGCACCAGCGAGAGTGCAGGTAGATGCCTCCGATTTTGCTGTTGGTGCGGTGCTTCAGCAGTTCCAAAAGGGCGAATGGTGCCCACTTGCCTTCTTTTCACGCAAGCTCCAACCCGCCGAAACAAGGTATAGTGCTTTTGGACGGGAATTGCTTGCTATGTATCTTGCTGTTCGCCATTTTCGGTACTTTTTGGAAGGACGGGAGTTCCACATCCTGACCGACCACAAAGCGATCACTTTCGCAATGGCTTCACGGCATGAACGTCACTCCCCCCGTGAAGCTCGTCATCTTGAATTCGTTTCCCAGTTTACGACAGACATACGTCACATCTCCGGAGTGGATAATTTCACCGCGGATGCTCTTTCTCGGATTGAAATTAATGCTCTTTCCCCCATTCCTGACATTGATTACGCAGCCATGGCCACGTGCCAGGAGCAAGACAATATCGATCTTCAGCAGGACTCTTCTCTACAGCTGCAGTGGCTCAATCTTCCGGGCATAGAGAAGAGACTCTTGTGTGACACTTCAACAGGCCACCCTCGCCCTTTCGTTCCAAATTCTCTGCGAAAGGCAGTCTTCTGCAATCTCCACTCGCTTTCACACCCTGGCGTCGAGGCTTCACGCAAACTGGTAACGGCTCGTTTTGTGTGGCCTAAAGTTAACGCCGACGTAGCGAACTGGGTCCGCGCCTGTATGGCTTGTCAGCGCTCTAAAGTGCAAAGACATACTAAAGCTCCCTTAGGCACTTTCTTACCTCCTGGTGCTCGCTTTGAACGTGTCCACATCGACATCGTTGGACCTCTGCCTCCCTCCCGCGGTAAGCGATATATCCTCACCTGTATTGATAGGTTCACTCGTTGGACGGAAGCTATCCCACTCTCTGTTGCTACAGCTGAATCTATTGCAAAAGCTTTCTTGTCCCATTGGATCTCTCGGTTTGGCATTCCTCTCTCGGTCACAACGGATCAAGGTCGCGTTTTCGAATCCTTCCTTTGGAAAGATTTGATGCGCTTGCTTGGTTCTGAGAAGATCCATACAACCAGTTTCCACCCTATCTCGAACGGGATTTGTGAAAGGTTTCACCGTCAGCTAAAGGCTTCTCTCATGGCACACCCACAACCAGAACATTGGACGGAAGCCCTCCCTTTGGTTATGCTTGGTATACGCACTGCCGTTAAGGAAGACCTTCAGTGTTCAGCTTCCGAACTCGTTTATGGCTCTACTCTCCGTCTGCCGGGCGAGTTCTTTTCTCAATCTTTCCCTCCTGCTACTGCTGATCCCACCCTATACCTCACCCGTTTGAAACGCTGTGCCCTCTCCTGGAGACCTACTCCGACCCGCCAGCAAAAGGGGCACTCTTACATTCCGAAAGATCTCTCTTCTTGTACCCATGTTTTGGTGAGGCATGACTCCCACCGTTCTCCTCTCCAACCCAAGTACGACGGACCCTTCCCAGTCATACTTCGGAAGGAGAAGTTTTTCAAGGTACAACGTCCCACTCGCACCGAAGTAATATCAATAGATCGTCTCAAACCTGCCTATTTTGAGGCGAATCCTCCTGACGTCCAAGATTCGGACTTGTTTCCAAAACCAATTCTGATTCCTTTGGATACATCATCTTCTTATCCTGTACCAGATTCTCCACCTCCTTCATCTCCTCCCGACTCTTCTCCTCCTTCATCTCCTTCTGACTCTCCATCTCCACCACTCCTTCCTCTTGACCCAGATCCTCTTCCTTTTCCTCCTTCTCCTCTCCCTCTACCGCCCCCTCCCATTCCACCACCTCCTGCCATGCCTTCCACAAGTCGTACTGCAGATGTTCCACTTCCCTCTCGTCCACACTCCTGCACCTCCAACACCAGCTCCTCGTTCTCGCCCTCGTCCTGGTTTGCAGCCGCCTGCGTCTAGAGACGTATCGAGCAGAGGCCGTCAATTGCGCCGGCCACTCCGCTACCGGGATTAGAGCGCCCCGGCCTCAGCTCTGCAGGGGGGTACTGTGGAAAGGTACTCTCTGTGGAAGTGGAAAGAACATCTATACAGAGCTGAACTACAGAGCTGAACTACAAAGTTACAGAGTAGAGCCGAACACGCCCTATGTTTAAGATGTGGTTGTAGTTTCGTGGAACTAAGCCACGCCTCCAAGCCGCCGATTTATCACTTTTCAAAATCGCAACAGCATGTAGCTTCCTTCTTCAGAATTAGTGCAAAATAATAACAAAAATACCAACATTAAAATACCATTACAAGCAATTAAGTGTTAATAAATAATTAAACCCAAACAAGGTGAGTTTAGAAAAAGAGGCAGCCTATTAAAAAATTAAGTACATTTTTAGGTAAAGTAGAGCAAGTTAGGCGAACCTAGACTAGTCGGTGGAGCCTAAAGCTGAGGTTTAGAAATAGGTTGCAACGAAAACGCATTAGATTGAATAGCGTATCAAAAAGAATGCCTAAAATCTAGTAGGAAAACAAAGTGAAGTGTTCATGCATGCCAGTGTTAAATTCACGGTAGGCTTAAGTAGCGTTTCAAGCAATTAGCCAAACTTAGGGGTCAGAGGCTAGAGTAAGGAGAAAACTAGGTGGAGATTAAGAGTCGCATGTATCTTTAAGTATAATGTGGGAAATAACAGCTCTGGGATAGGCCGTTATTTCCGCACATACTAACCCTAGCGGGCGTGCGCGTTACATAGCAGTTTGGAGAGAGGCCAAGCTGGGTAATAGTAGCGCAGAAGTGAACAACCGAAAAATGTTAGAATTAGAAACTTTTACACATATCTTAGCAACAATATAGTAAATAGAGGTCGCATAGATCGGTATTTACTATATCTAACCCTAGCGGGCGTGCGCGTTATATAGCAGTTTGGAGAGAGGCCAAGCTGGGTAATAGTAGCGCAGAGGTGAACACCCCCAATCTCTCTCTCTCTCTCTCTCTCTCTCTCTCTCTCTCTCTCTCTCTCTCTCTCTCTCTCTCTCTCTCTCTCTCTTCTCTCTCTCCTCTCTCTCTCTCTCTCTCTCTCTCTCTCTCTCTCTCTCTCTCTCTCTCTCTCTCTCTACTCAAAGAATTTACAACACATACCACTTTTTTTATATATGTGTCTGTGTGAGACTCATATCAAATGTAATGCTGCTTATGCAAAAATGTATACCAGGGAGGGAATCCTTTTCCTGCTGTTAGTATTGCATAGTACATACAACAGCCTCTCTCAGTGATACTCATTTGACTACTACTCCCTCAAGCTTCAATTTCTTTTTATGTAGGAATTCTTCCTGCCAGAATATGATTCATATTGTGGAATATAAAACTTAGGCATGCTGCTTGTATGCAAAATGGATAGTACCAGGAGGATCCTTTCCTGCCTGTGTATGCATATACATAAAACAGCCTCTCTCAAACTAATAATCATTTGTACTACTACTCCACATAAGCTTCATATTCTGTAGGAATTCTTCCTGCAGAATATGATTCATATGTGGAATAGTAATAGCTAGGCAATGCTGCTTTATGCAAATGTATACCGGGGAGAATCCTTTTCCTGCCTGTGTATGCATATACATAAAACAGCCCCTTTTAAACTAATAATCATTTGTACTGCTACTCTGCATAAGCTTCATATCCTGTAGGAATTCTTCCTGCAGAATATGATTCATATGTAGAATAGTAATAACTAGGTTTACCCTGTTCTAATTCTTTGTTTTTGTTTTTTTTAGGACAGGGGTCCAACCCTCACTTGTGAACTAGCCGTAAGGAAATAAACTTGTAAAACAATCGAACATTCTCAATCAGGCCTTAAAGAAGCGTCCTAAGCACCCAAGTTCACATATATATATATAATATATTATATATATATTATATATAATAATATATAATTAAATTATATTATGTATAAATATTATATAATATATATATATATATATATATATATATATATATATATATATATATATATATATATATATATATATATATAATATTATATAGTATATATATATATATATATAATTAAAATTGACCCGCCATACTCAGCACTTTTTTCGTGTGAAAACACGCTTCTGAGTTTACCAGAAATTCCAATATGAATGATATTCTTTTAAACTACTTTTAATATACCGTTATATATATAATTAACTCTATAAGATAATTAAAATAGTTTTATTTTTTATTTTGTAAAAAAGTATAATAATCAGGAATATTTTTAAGAAATTTAAAAAAATATTTATCGTAACTTCATAAAAACATTGAAGTCTTCTATGCTAATTGTTGTTACTTAATAGATTATTTTTGTATTCTACATTTTAAAGTGGAAAATAGTTTTACCTTTTATTTCTATTTTAATGTAAGCATCTTAATTGAACTCTATAACGATTTTTTTTACTAGTGCCGAGAAATATTTAAATTTTGCCTAACATACAGAATAAATAACGTATACTTTGGAAATTTTGAAACTGTACCCTAATTTAAGCTTTTAAGTTTGAATTTTTGGACTTTTGAATTTTGGGAAATTTGAATTTTTGAATTTTTTACTTTTGAATATTTGGACTTTTGGAATTTGGAATTTTTGGAATTTTCTGGAATATTAATCATGACTTATCTAACATACAATTCAATTTTCTTCATTTATTTCTTTCTGGGAATACACAACTATACACTTTTATGCTTGGGGGTTTACCTGTCAATAAAGTACTGCAATACTTTTTGCAGTATTTGTAATTGCAATTGTAATAATATTACTTGTCAATAAAGTACTACAAATCCACGAATTGTTCATTCAAACTAATTCTTCATTTACTCTTTAAATTTTGGAAAAGAACTTGATATTGTCAAATTACGGAGTCAATTTCAAACAATCACAAAGATATATAGGCTATCAAAATAAAGTAATAAAAACACAGTGTATTAAGTTGAGCAAAACACTATGAAAATATACTGTTATTCATGGTCTTATAATCACCTGTTTTAAAAATTTACTAATACCAAATTAGATAATTTCTTATCTTACCCGAAATGATCAGAAATTGATTCCAAATTGAGAAACTTAATTCATTTCCCAAAATCTCTAAAACCAACTATTAAGCACAAAAGAATATAAGCAGTTAAGAATGATTTACCTAAATTCGTATTACAATCTCGAAAGAGATCTTTCCTATGTTAGTTAAACTTTTGGAATGAATTCCAAGAATAGAATAACACCTCCATGCCAAATAGAATCACATTGTTTCTTTAACGCTATATTACTTAACTGTTCTTATCATCATCTTTAACAAGCAGATGACTTCTTAACATAATGACTTCATCTTATTTTAGCACATAAATTGACCTAACAGTCTTACATAACCTGTACAAACAAATCTAATTACTTACACAAAACACAAAGCCATGCAAATATTGACAGCCACTGAAACAACGTAGAAAGCCCCTGGGTAGTGGTCCAGCGTTGCTTGATAAATGCTGTTATAAACAGGAGAAGTAATAAATGGTAGTAGGGATTCTCCGACGGCCATCACAGCGTACACTTGCGCTAATAATAATAATAATAATAATAATAATAATAATAATAATAATAATAATAATAATAATAATAATAATAATAATAATAATAATAATAATAATAATAATAATAATAATAATAATAATAATAATAATAATAATAATAAATAATAATAATATAATTAAACAAATTTTACATTTCTTTCATGGAAAAAAAATTACAAAAAAAAAATAAATAAAAAATAATCCGTGAACACAGACAAAACGGTTGGATATACAAATAGATAATCTAAATAAAATGTGTGTGTCTTGATCAAGTATATGTGCTGTGAAAATTTCACATTGATAGGACAAATAATAATAAAAATATATAAGGGTTTTTCATTTATGAAATGGTAAATAAAATTGTTTGCATTTTTTTAGTTTTCGTAAGAATGGCGGCAAAACTGGACCTTGTAGACAAACATCAATATAATTTTTGGATTCAGTGTAAATAAACTACATAAGAAAGAAGTCTTACATACAGGTCAATAAAAATTTTGCTCCCCAGTACCCAGTATAATAATAATATTAATAATGATAAAAATAATAATAACACTGGAGACCAAATTTTTGTTGACTTTTATTTAAGACTTGTTTCTTATGTAGTTTTTGGCGCTGAATCCAAAAATTATATTGGTCTTTGTCTATAATGTCCAGTTTTGCCACCATTCACTTGAAAACTAAAAAAAGATAAAAAAAAAAATATATTATTTCATAAATGAAAAATCGCTATATCTTTATTACTATTTGTCCCATCAATTTGAAATTTTCACAGTATATATATTTGGGCATATACACACATTTTATTTACATTATATGTTTGCATATCCAACCGTTTTGCCTCTGTTCACGGGAAAAAATATTTATTTCTGCAAATTTTTTTTTATTTTGCTTTACAAAAACCAATAAGATTTTTGAATTCTGCATGAAGAAACATGTAAGAAACAGATATTCTTTGTCTTGAGACAAATTCTTTATTGACCAGTGCAATAATAATAATTTTCCTCACTAAATAACATTTAAAATTCCAATATTTCTACAGGACAGATATTTTGATAATTATAAATAAAGAGATTCTTATCTAATAAAGATATTAATTTCTTATCTAATAAAGATATTTATTGCAAGAGGAGTAAGAGTAAAACTATTGAAATTAAGTAGATAACTTACCAACATCTTCAATAGTTAATTTGGATATTAAAGATCTTATAGAAATTGGACACAAAGGCGTACCGATACTTATAATACTCCCTGCAAGATATTATATATATATATATATATATATATATATTATATAAAATATATTATATATATATATATATATATATATATATATATATATATATATATATATATATATATATATATATATATATATATATATATATATCACGAAAGTAAAAGTATGTATGACGATAGTTAAGCGTGTGTAAGAATAAATGGAGTAGAAAGTGATTGGTTTAATGTTACTAGCGGAGTGAGGCAGGGATATGTTATGCCGCCTTGGTTATTCAATTTGTATATGGATGGGATTATGAAAGAATTAGAGGTGGGGGTGGCAGGGGATGGTGTTAGAATGATGGAGAATGAAAGAGAGTGGA